>BMAO01039299.1:0-192833 GCA_019973975.1 Trichonephila clavata | reverse complement strand
GAAAAAAAATGAAACACTGAGAATATAAAATGCGATTGCAGATGATTTCAATAGATCTAGACTTGAACAGTTTGTATAACAAGCACATATTCTAGTCTACTACAAATAAATAAAAGAAGTGTCTTTGTAATTCAAATTAGCAGCTTTTTACTTAATGCACTAAAAGTAATTACGGTACTCAACACAAAAACCAATTTTTAAAATTTTTGTCTGTCTGTCTGTCTGTCTGTCTGTCTATCTGTCTGTCTGTTGTTCCGGCTAATCTCGGAAACGGCTGGTGCGATTTTAAAATTCTTTCACTAATGGAAGACGGGGAGTAACTTAGGCTATATTTTATTCCGTATTCTTACGGGAACGGAAACTATACGGGTGAACGTGAAACTGAATGCCAAGATGAACGCCAAATTGAACGCCAAGCTGAGCTAATGAAGTCGTTGTTTTGGTTACTGGCGACTGATGCTCTTCATGAGACATAATAGTGTTACGCGCACATGATAATACGCTGACACGTGCATATTTTAAAATTTTTTTTATGATAGTTATCTTACTGTTCAGTTAAGTAGAGCATCGGCTGTTTCGTATGCATATTGAAAATAATAAATCAAGGCTTCATAAGCAAAAAGCAATGCAAGAAACAAAAATTGATAAGTTTTACGGTTAGTTTTAATCCTTTCTTTTTTTTTATTTACATTTTAGTCACATTTAAACAATAGTTATTATTTGCTTAATATTTATATTGTAATCGAAGAATAATATTTTTCAAGGTATCTTTCATTTTCTACCTCTCTGTTTTTCTTAATTCAATTGTTCTTAATTTCTTAATTGTGAGTTTCTTTAATGTGGCGTTGCGGGGGCTCAAGTGGCGTTGTAGATAATTATCCCCATTTTTAAACTATTAGACGTACAGTCTTGAAATTTGATAAGCAGATTCCTTTCGTAAAGTAGAGAACTGCTACAAAATGGGTTTCGCGAATATGAACTACCAAGTTTAATTTCAGGAGATTAAGAGGCGTAATTGATAAATATTTCATTTTAAACTATTTGATCATCCTGCTTGAAATTGGTAGGCATGTTCCTTTCATGGAATAGAGTTCCTCTAACAAAGAGTAAAACGAAAATTGACCCCCAAGGAGGGTTGCGAGGGGTCAAGAGGAGTTACAGAAAAAAATTCCTGTTTTTAATTGTTAGACCCATATACTTGAAATTTGTTAAGCATGTTTCTTTTGTTGAATAGGGATCCACTAAGAATGTATTTTAAGCAAATCAAGTTCTAGGGGGTGGGGTGCAGGGGATTACTGGGACGTATTGACAAAAAAAAATTACTTTTTTCGAGCTACATGGACTATAATGATGAAATTTGGTTTGCATTTTTCTTTCTTGAATTGAAATCCGCTAAGAGCGGTTATTTTGGAAAACGGCTCTCAACGGGATTACGGGATATTGATAGTAAAACTTTTGTTTTTTTTTCCTGTTAGATTTAGACTTGAAATTTGGCTTGCATGTTCAATTTACGGAGTAGAGATCCACCGAAAATTGTTTTGCGGGAATCCACTTGGTTTTTGGGTTACGAAAGAGCAAACATCATTCTATGCTTCAATTTTAGAGATTTTTAGAAAACACAAATTAGATGAGTTCTGCCCCTTTTTTTTTATCAACAGGCGACAGTTACAGGTATAAGTATATATTTCAATTCAATCGAATTCTTAAAGCAGGACTTAGATATCAATAATTTATACATATATATAAGCAGTAAAAATTTATAAACATCATGAAATTCCCAGCGAAGCGGGCGGGTAACAGCTAGTTACTGAATATAACACATGAGTAAGTGTTACTTAGATCACAAAATTTATATTATTAGTGAGTATAAATTATATTAAAAAATCACAGTAAAATATTTGATGAAAAATGCAGTACTTTTTTTAAAAATTGTCTTTACATGAAGTAACATGTTGATCTACTTCAAATATTATTTTTTAATTGCATTCTTTATAGTATTTGTGTGTGTGTGGAATAGAGCTCCCTGAAAATACCTTATAGTTCTAAGGATTACGTGGGTTTAAAAAGCTTGAATACCACTGTGGCACATAAACTGGGTCGCTAACTGGTATTATCCTAACTTGTACAGAATACCACCCGTTTCACGTTATAATTAGCACTTGCAGAGTTTCACATGATAGACCTTTGCTAAAATCAAAATTCAAATCACAACTCAGCTTCTTTAAAAAACAATAAAAGATACAAAAAAAATATTTTTAATATTAAATAAAAATTAATGTTCTAATTAAACATATAGAATTATTCCTCAAAATGCAGCTTTTTATACCCAGGAGTATATTACATAAACCTTTCATGAAATGCAATTTCCTAGTTTATAAAAGAGATAGTTGAAAAAAAAATGCAAATTATTAAATTGAAGACATTAGATAATAAGTATTATGAAAGGTTGTAGATTTCCCTTGAATATATTACCTGATTTGAAAATACCAAATAGTATCATATTTTAATTGCCGTGACTTTTTACAAACATTTTTTTTTCATATTTGTTACTTCACTAAAGATTTAGAAATTTGCAGTGCTTTTATCTTAACACAATACAAAGTGTGCGCAGTTATTAAGACACACACACGCATTCCAATGGTGAAGTGAATAACAAATGAACGACATCGACACTTTGTTGACAGTTTGATGCTAAAAAGCCAATGCAAAGAAAAATATTAGATTATTTTTCCAAAAACTCAATAAATGTTTTGTTTTTCAAAAAACTTTAAAATTTTGTATTAAATTTGATTTAGTTCTTGTAAATGTTTTTGTTTCACTGATTTTATGAAATACATGCATACACATTCTATGTAGATAAAATAAGCTCTAATAAACTTATTTTTGTTGATATGTTTTATTTATTTATTTATTTTTTTGCAGTATCTCTTAACACGAAATTCTTTTAACGAAATTCTTCAAAAAAATATTTCAGTCTCTTCAGTTTCGTGTTAAGTGATTTTCACTATATATGTAATAAATCATTTGTTTTTTGCTGGACTCTTCAAAACATATGTTCCCAAGCTTTTTTGTCTCATAAACCCCTTGCCATGTTTTTCAGGGGGCAATGTTTGGGATAGACCCCTGCTTAATTAATATTGAGTTTTTGCAAATTTATCAACTTAACTGTTTTTTTGACAGCTGGTACTACTACCCCTACTTTAAAGTAATTAAATTTCTATCTGTAATGAGTATAGCGTTTAAAATTTAAAAATCACTGTAAATTAATTAAATTAAAAGTCAATTAATAAGTAAAACTGTTAAATAAAATAACTGAACAATAAACAAATGATTTTAATGGGAGGATCTGGTGTTACAATATCAAATTTTCAACATTTGGTATCAATTTTGTCAGATTTAACCTTAAATCTCCTCTGTTAGTAGTGTCCAATTTTTTTGTTTTTGTTTTTTAGTTTTGGAGATAGGCAACTGCGCTGAAACTCCTTCACACTAGGAAAAGCAATTTAAAATTTCCTCGTGATATTCTATAGTTCAGGACTAATAACAGGTTTCACTTTTTAAAGCCAAAATTCCTAACATCTGTTTCTAAACTTTAAGACCTTCGTTAGAGGTCATAACGATCAGTCCTTATTGTAATATGACATTTTTTCTTCAATGTGACCATATGAACCATTGCCGATTATGGTATTACCATATAGTTAAAGCATTCTCACACCTGGTTTCAAAATCTGAATTAAAGGCATCTAACTGTTGAACGTAGGTTAATATGTCCTGACAGATTGTCTGTGTCCAATTGATAAAATTCGGAATCTCAAGTATTATCCTTAGCTGATCTGGAGAGAAATGCTGAAATAGTTCTTGTTTTAATAAAATTCATGGTCCCCTACTAAGTACAAACTAACCTCATTAAATTTAGTAAATAAATCTGTTGAGCGGGTAAAATTGGTTTCCACTTGATTAAATTTTCTTTTAAAATTAAAGTCACGTTCTTGTTTTATGAGATCCACTATCATAAACCCTCCCTTATACCTCAATGGACCCCCAAATCATTGTTTTGCTGACGTGTAACCCTTGCAGGTCGTCATAGACCCTTGGGGGTCTGTATAAACCACTCTGGGAATCACCGCTTTAAAACAAAAGTTTAAAAAGCGTCCTTATATTACTCGAGTGATTTTACTAATATTATCTTTAGATTCTTTTTACCTATTTACACTTTATAATATTTATTTTCTATAAAATAATAAATTATATATAATTTATTTAATATACATATAATATTTATATAAATATGTATTCTATAACATATTTATTTTAAAAAACTAAATTTAGAGTTAATTATTTTTTAACAATTAGAGGTATTTTTATTTAATGTAAAACAGCTTATTCTGACGGTTTATGTTGCTATTTGATCTGGTGAACGTGTTAAGATTTGTCAATAATAATATTCATGGAATTGGAAAATGGCATTCTCTATGAAATGAAGCATTCGTTAATTTAAAAGTGTCATTTTTATGAAAAATTTGAAAAAGGAATATTCGAATACTTAAATTTTTTTCGAGAATATTTATACCAATAAATGCAAGAATGAATTATGTATCTTTAATACTAATTTAAAAGTAAAAAAAGTAAGGTCTCTCTCTACATATATTGTGTATACAATTTGGAGGAAGATTCTGCATTTTGCCTACATTATTTTCTGAAGCATGAAATTCTAATGAATTTAAAAGGCTTAATTTAAGTATTGGTTTAATTAAGTAAATTCATTTTATCGAAAATATTCTATTTATTATTTGATTTATAATTGTTATATTAAAAACAATACACAAATTTCTAACCATTTGTTAAGTGGAATAATTATATAAAATAAAATTATTGGTAAGTTTAATGAAATTCATATGAAATTTAAAGATGTTTAATACAATTTAGTATGTTCAAATCAATCAATTTATTTCCCATTCAAAAAAATCTTTTTTTAATAAAGTTTATTTCTTTAATGCTTAAAATCAGTCGTTCTATTTTCTACATTCTTTTATTCATTAAAAGACTGCAGTTCGTGACAGATTTCCGCGGTACAGACCTATTTATAAGAATCTACATTCTATGGGAAAATTCTACATAGTATTTAGTTTTCACGTCTATTTTTATTTCGTATAAGGTATTTTTACAGCTTTTATCTTTTTTAATGGGTCGCAGTCTAAAAGATTAGTCATGGGTTCGAATCCTGATTTTACCAAGAATCCACTTTGTGAAATTCAGCAAGTGCGACTTAAAAAAATATAAGAAACGGGATTTCAAATTTCTCGAATGATGTTGTGAGGTAGTTAATAAAATACAAATTAAACGCCCCAGCTGAGGTGTGATTGCATATAAATTTGAAGTCTGCAGCCAAAAGAACCCATGTTCTTAAATTTCAATGTTAAATTAATTTATAAAATTAGTTGTCCATTTTTGTTGTTTTTTAATTAATAACACTATTTGATTACTATTATTTAAAATTTAATTTTTAGGTTTAAGAAATGTTGAATAATTTTTAGCGATGCAATGAATATGGGACAATTTTTTTCCAAAAGTCATTCAATAGGTAATCCATCTAACATGTATATTTTTCATCTTTCTAGCGCAACGCTTCTATTAAATTCAGTTACTAAAAAGCTTTAACTTTATTTAAGCACATTTGCTATTACAAATGTTTTAATATCAGAGCATATTTTAATATTAAACTTTGTCAAACTATATAAAAATAATGCAAACATTTTATATTCCTAATTTTTCAATACTTTGATTGATTTTATAACATTATAAATTTTTTGAAAAATATGTAAGTGATTAGGTAAATTGCTTTTGTATGTGTTTTTTATTTGGCTAAATTGTGCAAATTATATGCACTGATCATTACTTGAACTTTATTTTAGATAAGTGTTTTCAAGAATTGACTTCTTTTTTACCTTTCAAAATTATTTTATTTTCTCATAGGGATAAGAGTATTAGAAATTTAACTGAGCACATTTGAATATTTTTTTTTTTTTTTTTGCTGCTCATAAAATTTAAAATGTTGTAACTTTGTCTAAGTAACACATAGTCTATAAAAAAAGGAATACAAACTTCGTAAATTTATTATAATTGGTATGAGAAAATTATAGCATTTCGTTTCAATTGTAATAAATATAGAAAAAAATACAGATTTCATTTGTTGTAAACAGAGGACCTTTTTTTTAACAAGTGAAACAAATTTAGTTGATCAGTTCAAATACTAGCCGTTATACCCCGCGCGGCTAGTATTTTTATATAATTAATCACTGAACAAAAAAACTCATAATATTTCATATTTCGTACTCATTGAAGACATTTAATTAAAACTGTAGATCGCTTACAATAAAATAACTGGTAAAAAAAAAGATTTCTAAACTGATGATTCTCAGACAAGAATTGAGCTATAGTAGCGAAGCAGCAAAAATAAAGAAAAAGAAATTCTCAGTATAACTTGAAGGATAGTTTTCAAGTGTTTGAAACACTCCCCAATTCTTGACAAAAGGAATTCCCTATTCTTGACACTCCCCTTTTTTTGAATCTTTTGGACCATGCCGCAAAAACAGTACTATAGATTTGTTGACCTAAAAATGGTGTCTTTCTAAACATGAAAGATCAGAAGAATTTGTGCTTTAGTTTTGAACAAAAATAAAAGGGATGCTCATATTGGCAAATGTTTATAATTACAACATTTTTGTTCGTTCTCTAATATTATGAATGGAATATTAAAAGCTCACTCACACACACATTTACATTGAAAAGAATTTTTGCATCTTATGTCTTGTTTAGGGGAAAAAATCATTCAATTATTTTGCACACATGTTTTTTAAAGTGTTTTACTAAATGAAACAAGAGCTTTAATAAATTTTTCTTAACTGAATACAATAAAAAAAGATCATGTAGGATTTTAAGGAATAAAGAAATTTCAAAAAAGGCATTTGCAAACCTCTAAAATTCTTTGTTCTAAATTGCATTAGTTTGTTTTATAAATAAATGCTAAAATTTTGGTGTTTTAATTCAAAATAAATATATTTTAATCGATGATTGATCGATTTCCTGTTAAATCAAGTAATACATATAAGATATAAATTTTATCCCTCTTTCAGAGGAATCCTGCCTAAGTGTCATGATGTTTCAGTTGTTACAAAATCTAAATTAATTATATGTGAATAATTCAGGATTTATTTTCCACACATATTATTATCTGGAACAGAAATGAATTTTCTTGAACTATTCACTAACTTACGCAATATTATCGACAATTTTTTTGTAAATCTTTATTTTTTTCCAAAAACTATTAATAAAAAAATAGAGAAAAGCAATGAGAAATGTGAAATAAATACCATACTACAAGTGTATATTCTCTTCCAAATTATATCTTTTAACTATTATATCGAAAAACACTTTGTATGAATTAATCTTTGTGTATAATTAATTAGCTCTGAATAAATATAATGGAGGTAAATTCAAAGCATTTGTTTTGTAAAAAAAAAAAAACTTTAACTAAAGTATTTGTTTATTTCTAAAAATATGAGAGATTATCTCCTTTAATATATACATATATATAATTAAGATAATGATAAAGATAAAACAAATAATTCATTTAGAACAGTAAGAGATATAAAATTTCTAGATTAGATCCAGTCTTAATATATGTTGTCTAGAAATTCTTATATTGATTATACTAAAATGTGAATTTTTTCATAATTATAAATTATTATTTTCCTCAGCAGTGGAAAAAATAAAGACTATTTGTAATTTGATATTTATGTCGTGTATTTGTACAAATAAAGTAATTTGCCTTCGTCTTCAAATGATAATAATTCCTTACTTTGAAAAAGGTTTATTGGTGAAGGACCTCGTAATTTTGAATCTCGGTCAAGTGACGAGGACGGCATATGAGCTTCGACATGCTCGCGCCCTCTTGTAAGATTATCCCCCCCCCTAGAGGCACGCGTCCCACAGTTCAAAAAACGTTGAATTAATTGATTTTTTTAACTGATATTTGTTTTAAGTTCTGAAATTAAGAAAATGATATGAATCATATTTTTATTGGGTATGGTCTTTAAACAAATCAAAAGTAATGCTATGACATCTGATTGGCTATGACATCTGAAAAAATCTAAGTCTTGTTGATTAAAACCCATTCTTGTTTTGCAAGGAGAAAAGTGTTTTCCAGAACACATTCTTTTTTTCAACATTCATTTTAAAACTTTGCAGTTGGCATAATATATTCAATCTTCAGTAATAATATGATATTTTAAAAATCATTTTCCGAGTTTTTGAGATTTACATGTTTTTAAATGTTTATTAACTTTTATTAGAAAACAATGGATTAAGGAGCACATAATTTTTTTTATTTCATCATTGACTCAATGCAAATTCTATTTTAATTTTTACATGGATATTTAAACCATGTCAATTATAACTTTTGTTAAAATTGTAGTTTAATATGGTTCAAATATTGAAATATAAATTGCACAAAGTGGAAATCACTCATTTTCAATGAAAAGAATTTTTACATCTTATGTCCTGTTTAGAAAAAAAAATTATTTAATTATTTTATACAGATGTATGTAAAGGTGTAAAAGTAATTAAAAGGAATAATATCAAGGAGGATTCAAAAAGACATTAGTTAATTCTAGAGTTTTTATTTTGATTAGTTTCATAAAAAATACTAAATTTTGAAATGTTAATTTAAGATAAATATGTTTATATCCCTAATGAACTCTTGACTGATGAATTTCCTGTTCATTCAAAGTGGTGCAGCAAAGATATCAATTTACAGTCACCCCTTTCCAGGAATCCTAGAAGCCGTGATGTTTTGGTTGTATAAAATTCTAGCTTTATTATGCGTGGATAATTCGAGATTTATTTTCGGCACATTTATCATCTGGAGTGAGTAAATATAAGTGTCACACTATTCAGCTACTCGTGGGCTTTTGGAGACTGACCTCGTAATTTTGAACCACGGTCAAGTGACGAGGACAACACCTGAGCTGGCACTCCCTCTCCTAACTTCCACACCCCACAAACGGGAGAATGTTTGAGCATCGATAGATTTTTTTGTGCATTGCCCCCCTACCTTGCGGGTCTTCAGCGGTATTGGGCTCGAACTCATGATACGCTGGTCACGAGTCCGTTGCCTTGGTCACTAGGTTACGGCGCCCACTTTTATTATCTGGAGCAGAAATGAATTTTCTTATACTATTCAGAAACTCATACAATATCAACAGCTTTTTGCAAATCGCTATCTTTTCGAAAATCTGCAATTAATTAAATAGAAATATAATGAAAATTATGAAATGTGTAAGATACTGTACGGTATATAAGTATATATTCCCTTCCAAATTGTAATAAAATCCTTGTAATTATTTTATCTAAAAAAAAGACTCAATATAAAATAATCTATGTTTTTAAAAAATAAATCATCTCTGAATATATATAAAGGAAGAAAATTTTTTCAGAAAAGCATTCGATTATTTCGAAAAATGTGAGTGATTATCTCCTTTAAAAATTAAGGTAATGATGAGATAAAACAAATAATAGATATTTAGGATAGTAAGCTATTTGAGATTTCTGGATTAGTTTCTGTCTCAATGTTGACTAGACAATCTGCATTGATCGTACTAAAATGTGTGTTTTTTACTTATTATAAATAATTATTTTCCTTTGTTCTGGCAAAAAAAAAAAAAAAAAAAAAAAAAAAAAAAATTAAAACTATGTTTCATTTGATACTTATGTCTCATATTTATAAAAATAATGTAATTTTGCTTCGAATTTAAATAATAACTCTTTGCTTTGAAAAGAAAAAACTTGAAATTTAACTTAGTTGACATGTACATAAAGTTTTTTTAAAATCTGATTTTGAGATAAAGAAGTTTAAAATGTGAGTTCGAGAAATCGTTTAACCTACCCTTTAAATTACACTGGTAATATTTTCAGAAAACAGCAACACTGAAATGAAAACCCGAATGTCAGGAATACAATGTATTACTACGCGGAGATTTCTCTGAGGAGAATCGTATCGCATTGGTTACTACAAACCGGTTCCTCTCAAGGATACGCCTTGGCGATCGATCTTCGGCTAGAAAAGAGGATTTGGCGGTAGAAAATCCAGCCCACGTTATTGAAGATTTCCCAGAGCCTCTTGTCTATTAATTATTAATTTCCACGTATCTGGTGGTAAGGCGGAAGAACAAAAGTAAATTGTGCTGTTGCTCTCGAAAATAAAAATAAATTTGGTATGATATTTCGGGTATTTTAATTTTTTGAAATGTATTTTTTACTGGTTTATTATTTAATTATTATTTTGATTGAAAGCATCTTTTTCTGTTTGTTATCTTCAACGAGGAATGGGGGCCCTGGGCTGCAGCCCATTAAGCCCATACGTAGATCCGGCTCTGAGTATGAAAGATCATGTGCCTTTTTGAAACACCACACGCATTTTACACTCTTAGTCGGGTGTTCTGTGGCCGCAGTAGCAGAGTGGTTATGATCACGATCTCGCAACCCATGTTGTTTTTGTCTTCCCATGGGCTCTAGTTCTGATAACACTGAAGATTACCTGTGTAGTGTATCTGATGAATACTAAATCTACTGAAACTTCAAGTTTTCAGGTAGGCTTGAAGTGGAAGTTTGGAGAGTGGAGAGCCAACTCGAAGGTCCGTCTCGCTACTTGACCGAGGTTCAAAATTACGAGACTCATCTCCAATAGCTCAAATGTGGTTTCAAGGTGCAACCATAATCATTAATCAAATGAATCTGTTTTTCATCATCCCTATTTTATAATCATTTATGACGTTATTAAAGTTCTTAATCACTCCTCTAGTTTTTTGAAATTGGTCCCCTATTCTACGAATTCTTTAAAACATTTAACCTTATATAAACTATGATATTCTGCAAAATTGAAATAATTTTACTTAAAAATTTTCTGAAAACTCATTTAGCTGATCTGAATTTATATTTTTGTATCTTTTGCGATCTTGTTTTCCTTGAAGTTATTTTGTGAAGTCCTACAGGAATGTGTTTCACCTTTACGTTTGCTTTTTACGGGTGTTATTGTCGTTAGAAATTATTATATATGGGGATCTTCTCTATATTATGTTATTTCAACAAGATAAATGAAATCAAATATTCAAATAATAACTTATTTCACATTTTTACTTTTCGAGGGAAAAAATTGACAAGCTCTTTTTTGTCCCATCGCAACTGTTTTTGTGTATGACGTTTCGGCAATTGTTCATTCTATGTTGTTATAGGGTGTGTGGATAAGTTTTAACTTTTTTAATTTGAAGAAGTTGTAAATATGTTTATTTTTGTAGCAAATTTAAGTGTCTTAAGTTTCTCTGGCAGTAAATTGTAACTGATTTATATATTTTGCACAATCTTAGAATCTATTCATGGAGTGTCACATAATTAAAAACAAGTTATCTATTTTTGTAGTTGAATAATAGTAAATTAGTATTTTTCAAAAAAGTCGCATCCTCCTCCCAGAATAATACTATGGATCAAAATACTTATAACGCAGATTTAACGGTTGTTCCTAGCGGGATTTATGGTTCAAATAGCTCCGAATCAAAATCAAGTTCATTAAATTCAAAAATTGAACATGAATCCGTGGAAAGTCAAAGCTCTCAATCAAAAGGATCTCATTCACCTTCAAAATCTGTTTGCTCTTCATCATCTACCACATCTTCTGAAAATGTACCATTGGAGGAATTGAAAGTATGTGCATTTTTTTTACTGTAAATTTTCCTACATTATTTTTTTATATGAACATTGCTTTAAAAAGTAATCCAGTTAAATATTTGACATTTATGTAATAAATTTTCTTTGCTCTCCATTTTTTGAATTTTAGTTGCTTATAATTTTAAATAAATTGAGTGCTTAATGGTCAGATTTTATCTAAATAAAAAAGGAATTGAAAAGGAATATAATTTTGTAGTAAATAATAGGATTTTAAAAAGTAATGGATTTATATTCTTATCTTAAATTAATTTCCCCTTGTATCTCTTTTATTATAGTCTGTTCGGGAACCTCATCTTGCATACAGAAATGATGAACCACCTCTTTTGCCGGGGGAGAAATTCCATTCTAGAGGTAAGATTTTTAAGAGTAAATCATAAAATGTTCTTGGTTTCAGGAAAAATTTCACACAATAGACGTGCGTAAAATGGAGGTCCAATTGCATATGTAAGCTTGTTAAGAGTTTTAAAATAATTGGCTTTTGCACAAACTTATGAAATTTGGTATGAAATCATTTAGAGGAAGTTCAAGCTAAGGGACAGAGAAATGAATTTATCCTGTTTCTACTATTATGAAGGGCATAAATTGTTTTAGAACATAAGATATATTATGCTATGTGGATTAAATTCTGATTCTGAGATATCATTGTTTTTATTATTTGTGACAAAATTCTAATTTGGGTTAAATGTTGTAGAACGGGCCTCAGCAACCAATGGCACACATGCCATATGTAGCTCATGGAACAATTCTCAGTGCCACTATACAATGTTATGAGATAAAAGTAAAATATAGGATTTTCCTCTCTCGTTCAATTCTTTGTCATAAAACAATTCTGAATCTGCTTGCATGTAGTTTGTATGACTAATGTAAAAAAACAACTGTGACATCCTCTGTTTAAATACAATTCCTTCTAAGTATTAAATATTCAATTCAAAGCAAAACAATTATGTAATACTTGTAAAATGAAACATCACTCGATGTGTGCAACATCGTAAAATGTTTTAAAAAAATTATTGAAAGCAAAATTTACAGAATTCTGAATAGATCTGGAAGATAAACTCTCTATTGAAAAATCAAAAGTTATTTTAAATTGCTGTATGACATTGCTAGAGTGATTTAACTGTCTGAAGAAAATTACATGTGCTTTGCTTTGCCATTTTTGGTTTTGGACGAAATGTAGCTTAACATGAAAAAAAAAAGGGTTCCAATAAACTACTATGTATTTTCATACATTTTTTTCTTTTAAAACAAAATGAAAATTGCTTAGTACCCTCAGTTCTGTGTTAAACGATTTTCACTGTATATGAAAAAATTTTTTTCATATGAAATATATTTTGAGTCCACAACAAAGTTATTTAACAACTGAACTTTCAGAATCATGCCAAATTGGAAGTCTCAAATTATACTCTTGATATTGCAATACTAAGTAGAGCTTTGCAGAGACAAGGTTTGCATTAAAGTTTTAAATTTTTATTTAACTCTTTTTGCAGGAATGTGTTTCTTTTATGTTGCTTATTTCTTGTTTTAATATATGTTCTTAAAGCATACATAATATGTGTAGAATTTTAATTTTTTACTTATGTTAAAGAAATAGTGATATTTTATAGAAATAAATGCCTTTAAATGATGCATAACTAATGTATAATAAAACTTTTAAATCTGCATTTTTGACCTCTGTTCCCTAACTTTGCATGCATTGCTGCAAGAATTGAATTATTTCAAATACTTACTGTGTTGCACCGTTAATCACATTGGTAGATTGGTTTGTCACACTACAGCTGTAAGGTTGCTGACCCCTGTTCTGGAAAAGGAATGTTATATTTAAGTTGTAATTTAAAATTCTGTTTTAATGCATAATAGTAATTTCTTTTATAATTCACATTTTTAATGGTTTATATAGATATGCATCAAAAGATTTCAAATATGTTTTTTAACATATTTGCCACTTTTAATCTTATAGCGAGAGATGTAACCTATCTTTGTCCATTTTCTGGTCCAGTACGAGGGACTCTGTTTGTGACAAGTTACAAACTTTACTTTAGGAGTACAGATAGGGTAAATATAATAACATGTTTCTTTTAATTTAGTTATTGTGCATTTGTAATTTTAGTTCCTTGTTATATTTGGATTTATTAACAAAAAGTAAACGTACTAGTGTACAAGTTTTTAAGCAACTTTCATGATATTTTTGTTCTTCTCCAAAAAGGAAGCAAGTTTTATAATTTGCTGTAAAAATTTATGGAAAACATGCAATATGTCATTAACAAACAATGGTCAGAATATGTGAAAAACATCTTTTTTTTTATTTTAAAGTATGGAAAAGTACACAAGTAATGATTTTATTCTTTATCTTTCTAGGTTAACCATGCATTTACTAAAACTGAAATTAGTCTCAAAACAGATTTTTTTTTAGAAATTTAATTAAAAATTATATTTATAATAAACAATTTCAATTGTTTATTTTTGAAGCATGTAGTCACACTGATTTCTTTTGCCTTTTCATAAATTAAAACAAGCAACAAAAACATCTAATTTCTTTTCAATTGGTTGCTTCTGTAGTTGTAAATAGAAGAGAGCACAGTATGCTATAAGGTTGTTCCATGTGTGTTTAGTTGAGGACTAAAACATTTTTTTTTATCAGAGCAGATGTATTTTTTTATTAAATAAATGACATAAATGAAGAGGTAATAAATATTTATAAAAATATTCAATGTTTAAAATTTCTAAATTTTAATAATTTATACTTAATAGGGAAAATTATCATTTTCCTTTGTATGCATACATCAATGGTGTATGCAGATAAGGGATGTATTTAAGTTGTGCTTCATCCACTCCCCCATGTACAATATTGTTTTTTTAAAAAAAATTCATGTTAAGTATTGTATCTAGAATAACTTTAAAAAGTGTAATATGTATGCTATGTAGAAAATTACATTGCCAACAAGAATTGATGCTACAACCACAAATTTATGTAATCATACTAAAATAAATAATTTTAATGTTTGAAGAATTTAGTCTATTGGAATTGTGATGAAAATTCAAATCTACAAGTTAAGCTCAGCAAGCTGTTTTTATTCACAAATGTGATTAGAACTTGAAAGAGTAGGTGGAAGGCTTCTGAAGATTATCTCAATGCATGATACAACCACTAGATTTGATATTTTTAACACAATGATGTAACATAAATAATATAATTCATCATTACAAAAACTAGTTTCTCTTGCAATTGATGTGTTCCTGTTATGGCTAGAAACGTAAAAAGTTATTACACAAATAAAAAATAAAAATTCTAAAAATGAGGTAAACATTTTCTTAACACTTTTATCAGCATTATTCTCTGTAGTTTTAAATATCAAGCCTTTTTGTAAAAAATGTTATTTAAGTTCTAAATTATATTTAGGCACATGAACTTAATTGCCAACAATTAAGTAAATTTATGGAAGATATAGGAAGTGAATTTACACATAAATTTAATGACCTTTCAATTAAAGTGTTAAAACGATTATTTAAGGAGTTGGATGAAATTATTTAATTGTAAATCAAAAAATTATATGAATGTGAAACATTGAAAGATGATCAATGGATAAAACATATAGAGCTTTTGCTGTCATTATTAATCACATTAATTTTTAAACTACAAGACAAACAGCATACAGTTACCTCTTATTTGACAGTATCAACATTTTCAAATAGAAATTATTACTGTGGCAAAAGCACATTAAAAAAGAAATTTATCTCACTTTGAACCTAACCAGTCATTATTCCAAAAATCTCACCACAATTGAAATTTTCAGAATGTTAACTGGGTTGAATTGTAGAAAAGGAATTCTAAAGAAAATTTTGAGCTTCAAAAAGTGAAAAACTATTTCAATTATTTTCTTCTCCTTTGTCTATTGCTGTTGTTGATGAAAATTTACACCTGGAATTTAAATTCAGTATGATTATAAATTGAAATAAGAATATATAAATATTGGGATTCTCCGTATTTCTATATTTATCACTGGACTAATTTCCCAATAAGTCATGAATAATAAAAGTGCATTTTATCTGTTAGGTTGCATATATTTATGTGAATAACTATTTTCCAATTTAAAAAAAAAAAAAAAACATAGAAATATCCAGCTTAACAACAGCCTAAGCCAATCCAACCAAATTTTGAAGATTTGGTTTAATGAAAAATATTACTTTTTTTCTTTTTTAATTTTTTTAAAAATATTTTATTTAAATGTTAAATTTGAAAAGAAAAAAAAAACTGCCCTACACATACAAGTGCATTTGTGAATCTATTTATATACTGTATTATTTTGAATGTATAACTTTGTTTATAATGCCTCTATGCTTCTCAGCTTGATTTCTCCCCCCCCCCCTCCAACTCAGGATTTTAGGTTAAATACACAACAGCCCACCATGGTTAATGAATTTGACATGCTTACTTTATAAATTATTTTCTTTCTTATTTCTTTTTTTAATTCAATTTTTAAATATCTTGAATTTTCTAAAGAAAATTTTTACATTCACTTATTGGTAACTGTTAATTAGCCAAGAGTGAGAGAGATATATGTGGTTTCTTTTTCAAAATTATTATTAGACTAATTCTAAGGAATTTTTAAGCTGCAAATTGCCTTTTTTATTATATATTTGAGTTAGTTCATTTAATTTTTATCTTATAATCATTATTTTAATATGTATTTATGAAAATATATGTATGAAAGTCATTTTACAAATTTTTGTATAAAAATAAAATTTAAAAAATATTTATTTCACCCAATGAAATGTAAAATATTATGTGATTTTATTTCTTATAAAATGAGGATGGGTGTGAATGTGCGTGTATATTTAAAAATTTTGTTAAATAACTTTATGTAATTACGAAAAGTATATATATTTTTTTTAGGAATCTCCCTTTATTCTCGATGTTCCTTTAGGCGTAGTAAGTCGCATTGAAAAAGTTGGTGGTGCCAGCAGTCGAAGGGAACTATCCTATGGCATTGAGCTCTTCTGTAAAGATATGCGTAATCTCAGGTTTGCTCACAAACAAGAAAATCATTCTCGACGTGATGTTTTTGAAAAGCTGCAGCAGTATGCATTTCCAATATCTAACAAATTGGTAAATTTTTTGATGTTTCCATAATTATAAATACTAATTTCTTTGAGATTTGAAAAATTACTAAATTTAGAAATTACTTGTATTTAATTTCAGCCATTATTTGCTTTTGAATACCAAGGAAAATATGCTGTTAATGGTTGGACAGTCTATGAACCCATTGCAGAATACAAACGACAAGTGAGACATATTTTTGTTTTCATTTCATGTTTGTATAATTTTAAAATTATTTACAGTTATTTTATGGCAAAATAATTTTTTGACATTTTACTGAGATTGCTTACTTAGTAGAAGTTTCATAGGCTGACCACTTATAATATAACTGAATATTCATAGTATTAATATTTGCTGTTAAAATTAGACCAAATTATAGTTTTTAAATTATACAGGGTGTATTCATGTAGCAGTAAATATTTGTTTATCTATTGAATAAACTGAACATTTTCTGCTTTTTCATTTTTGTTTTTAAGTTTAAAAATATTTTTTTCCTTCTTCCTTTTTTTTATTTTTTATAACAGAACTGGATTTTTCAAAGATAGTAAAGAAAATATCTAACGAAAGTAATTTTATTCTAGTAGGCAGTTAAAATCGAGATAAGTATAACTTTGTGTTTTGAAAAGAATAAATATCAATATGCACATATTGACCAAAAATAAGTAATTCATCAGTTGGAGTCTTAATAATTTTATGTTGAGAAAGGCAATTCACACCAGTGAGACTTTATATATGAATTTAGTGCTGATTTATGTATGGAATTATAATATTGTAGAAAAAAATAAACCCAAATATGTCAAAATGCTTCTGCATTATATATCAAATTTAATTTTAGTATTAAATTAATTTATTAATGAATCAGTTATTATATTATCTGAGGTTACAAATTGCTTTTCATTAACAGATTTTTCCCTTCCTCCTTCATTATAACTTGAAAACCATTTGTATTAATGTCGGGATATTTTCTGAATTCTTCTTGTACATAAAATTTTAAAATATATGATGTAAGTATATTTCAAATTTGAAAACTAATATGATTTATTTAAGGAATCTCTCCCTTTCTTGTTTAGGGATTACCAACTGAGAGCTGGAAAATAACAAAAATAAATGAAAATTATGACGTTTCTGACACGTATCCATCTATAGTAAGAGAATTTATTATTTTTTTAAGAAGATAAATTGTATTGATTTATTAAATTTTGATAAATCATCTGAATAGTTTGTGTCATTTAGTATAATTTAAGATGTATTTTAATGTACAAAATTGCAATGATTTCCTAAATTTTAATTCAGGCTCTTAAGATTTGTAGTATTTTTGTTTTAAAACTTTCTGATTGAAATATTTTGGGGTTTACTTTCTTTTGATAGTAATAGTTGAAGTTAAGTAATATTAAATTGGTTTTGTAAACAGAATCTCAATTTTATACTTCTATTTTATATTTTGTATTTATTTTTAGGATTAATTTTTATATTTATTACTCTGCACTTTATTTTGTTTAATTTATCTAACATTTCTAATCAGGTATGTAATTATCTATATATGTTCAATAACTATCAGAGATTTATTCCTCTTAGTTAGCTGTACCTGCAGCTGCGACAGATGATGATTTGCGAGCTGTGGCAAATTTTCGGAGCAGAGGGCGTATACCGGTTTTATCTTATATTAATCCAGAAACGCAAGCAACTATTGTTAGATGCAGTCAACCTTTAGTAGGCGTGGGTTCAAAGCGGTGTAAAGAAGATGAGCGATATATTCAAATGATCATGGATGCAAATGCTCAGTCACATAAAATTTTTATCATGGATGCTCGACCAAGTGTTAATGCTATTGCCAATAAAGTAAGTAATTTATTATGTCTTTACATTATCATTAATTCTGTTGGATCATTATGTTTGGACATCTAATACTGTTTGCTTTCTTCTATGAAATTTTGTTTTTGAAAGTAATTATTTTTCAGAGTTCTCTAATTTAGGACACTACTAAAATATGTGATCCAATCAGTTATACATTTGTAAGCAGTGGCTTAAAATCATCTTGACGCATTCTTTCTGATTTTTTAAATTTATTAATTCTTTTTTTATGTAATAGTATCAGCAAGATTTTCACAGAAGCGTAAAACTTTATTTTGAAAATATTTTACTATAATGAACACAAGCACCACCTACAACTGAAATATTAAATTAGAAAAGGAAGGGGAGGGACTTCATTCTTCTACTATCTGGAAGGTCCCAAATTGGTGCAGTTTGATGTTTTAGTTTATGAGTAGATAAGATCATGCTGAATTTTAAAATGGTACTTGGCATTTTAAATTTCTAATATAGCTAGTCATGTGTTGGTTGTGTATCCCTATCAAATTGATTACGTTTCTTGACAAAATATTTTGATATATGCTTTAAATTTTTGACATATTGGATATTTTCTTTTAATATACAGATTTGCTCTCATTTTGAAAGATATCTGAAAGGAGTGCCTCTCCATTAAAGATTATTTTTCTGTTTGTTAGATGATTTCCTAGTCCTGAAACGAAATATTTATTAACAAATGTGAAGTTCTATTTGTTATTGCTTTAGAAATCTTTATTTTTACAATGTAGACAGTTCTTGAGTTTTAATATAAATGGTTGAAATGTTTAGTTTAAATGTTTTATAGAAAAGCAAAGTTTTTTTTAAAAAAAACCTAAAAGGGTTTTAAAAAATATCCTTAAATGAGGATTTAGCATATATAAGTGACACTTGATTAATTACTATCTGATGCGCTTTTTTTTAACTAATTTATGAAAATATTGTACTTTTATCATCTTTTCTTGTCAAGAGTTCTGTAACATGCTGTGTGTGTTTTTTTGTGTGTCTACCGTTTGTAAAGGAAATACCCTCTCTTTACTGGAACCATATTCTTCCTTGATTAAAAATTTGTCACAGTAAAATGAAGACTTTGTTAATACTTTTGTTTGTCAGTCTTTATAATAATCAGTTCAATATTAAGTTTTATTCTTTGTTTTATTTTTATTCATTTCTTTTTACTTAATTGAGGTGCCTTTTGACAAACATTCTGAAATCAGATTGCATTAATTGATATGTTTTCCTCTTTGATATCCAAGTTCAACTTATATGGATACAAATTCTAACTTTTAAGTACATATCAATAAATCTTTAACTTCTGTTATATTAGGCTTATTTTTGAATACTGTATGAACTATGTACAAAAGTAGAACACTTGAAAGTCAAGGATTGCATATATTTCATTCAATAATGTTTTATTTTGTTTCATATGATGCCTAAGATGTGTTTATTATTCCATTTCAAATTTTTGCTACATAATTTGTGTAAAATAGAGGTTGTTATAATTTTTATTATTTAAAGGCGAGAGGAGGTGGCTTTGAAAATGAAGATGCCTATCAGAATGCTGAATTGATATTCTTAGATATCCATAACATACATGTAATGCGAGAAAGTCTGAGGAAGTTGAGAGAAGTAGCTTTTCCATCAATTGATGAAAATCATTGGCTATCAAGTGTTGATTCTACGCATTGGCTGGAACACATCCGGTTTATATTAACTGGAGCTTTGCGAATTGCACATAAAGTGGAAAGCAACAAAACATCAGTTGTTGTGCATTGTAGTGATGGTTGGGATCGTACTGCACAAGTATGTTTCGTTAATCTTTCTCTTTAAAGTTTTTCAAAACATATACTACATTTTTGTTTCAATTTATGTTACATATTGTAATCATCTTGCAAAATTTTCAAATTAATATAACACATAAAATATTACGAGTTTATTTTTTAATGTATAAAAATTCAGATATATTTTGTTTCAAAATGAATATTTCAAAAATATATATATATTATTATATAATATATATTATGTTCTAAAATATATATTTCGGTAGAAAGACGATGGTATCTAATGATTTTTGTTAAAAAATTTATTGTAAGCTAATTATACACTCACTTCCAAAAGTTAAGCACAGAGATGTAAAATGCAAAAAAAAATCAACAAATACTGCTTTGATTGACGTAACATTTGGCAGTAAAGTAGCATATATATTTATGCATAAAACAAAATCTATAATTATATACAGAAATAAAAACAATATTAAATTTTTGTAAGTTATCAAATAATGTCATACTGGAGACTTAACAGAATTATGTATAAAGTGAAAATAAACAGCAAAGAATGAAAAAAAGGACATTAATAGGGTATGTGATCCCCCCCCCCCTCATCTGTATGCAAAGTTTACACCTTCTGACCATGCTTTCAATTAGGTGGTCAACATAATTGTCAGTTTTACTTTATACCTCTAAAATTTCATTTGATTTTTTTTGTTAGTGAATGTGATATGTAATATAATGCATTTTGCTATTTCTTTAATAGCTCACAAGTCTTGCCATGCTGATATTAGACCCATATTACAGAACTTTGAAAGGCTTAGAAGTGCTCATTGAAAAGGAATGGCTAAGTTTTGGTCACAAATTTGCTCAAGTAAGCAGTATTTTTAAGATATCCGACTACTTGCCACAACTTTTTTTTAAAAAAAATGAGGATTTTTGTGTGGTTTTTAGATTTGTTTAGTACATTTTAAGAAAAATATGCTAAGATTAAGAAGATAAAAGGAAATTATTATTATTAAAATGCAAAAAAATTGGTAAAATTTACAAAAAATAACAAATTGGGTCCATTCTGTACCAAAAGTTTATGAACAAATCTTCAATTCTGATGTGTTGCTGTGTTATTCGTTTTTAAAATGACCTTCAGGATTAGAGGTATTTTAATTTTTACAAAAACTAGAGTACTTTATCTTGGTTATATGATATTGCTTCAAATAACAGTGATTATATTAACATAAGGAACTGTAAATTTTGTAATAAAACAGTGATTGATAAATATGAAGTTTAAAACACTTCTAATATTATACAGAACATTCACAAAAAATTTCAGTCAATTTGGTGCAGTATAGTCAAAACTGGCTCTTATGCCAAAAAAAAACCCACATTCACTCACTCACTGGGCAAAATTCACAATTTTAGGGTACTCGGTTACCTTAAATAGAGGTATCATGTGTTAGGTAAAGCATAGAAAATTATATTTTAAGCTTAATTATATTCATTTTAAGACTTGAAATTATCATGAAATAATCAACCTATTTTTTTTAGAAGAAAAAGGATTTTGAGAGTCAGTATAATTAGAAATTATTCATTTTGATGTATCATCTAAAATTATGAAATTATTTAAATCTTTTTGGACACATCAATTTTTCATTGAAGATTTTCACACTAGAGAGCAAAATATTGGTGATAATGAGGATGACTGCATTATTGATTAAATAAAAACATGTTAAAATTTTGTTTTAACTGTAATTTTTAAATAAACATCACTTTCTAGTCCCATTAATGTATATACAGGCACATGAGGATTGTGTTTAAATTATTAGTAGTTATCTAAAAATTTCTTATCCAAGTTTACGTTCATTGATTATTATTTTTAAGAACAAGAAATGTTTATTAAATCTATTTTTTTCTGGCTGTATTATATATCAAAAACTATTAAATTATAGCGTATTGGTCATGGAGATGACAAACATTCAGATGCTGATCGTTCACCTGTTTTTGTCCAGTTCATTGATTGCATTTGGCAAATGACACGTAAAGTAAGTTAATGTTTATTATTATGTAATTATTTTAAAATGTTTTATAAAAAAATTATTCAAATGTATTTTTTAAATTGATAAGTTGATGATAAAATAGGTTACATTCTGCAGAATTTCAAATCTGACCAAATTTATTCTATTCCCTTAATCTAAAAAAAGTGAATTTTTTTTTGAAAAAAAAAATGAATTTAACTAAAATGCTTTGTAATAAATACGATTGGAATACTAAATCAAAATTTGAAATAGTTTTAGCTGCTGCATAAAAATGCAACATTTTAATTTGCAGAATACAAGAAACTTACCTGATATATATGTTCAGGTTTGTATATATATATATATATATATAAATACCTCACACACTAGAGGAGAAATGAAATTCTAGACAGATTAAATGATTGAAATTTAGGGGTGAGAAGCATTTGTCTAGACAACACTTATTTGGTTCAAGGTCATGGGTTAAAATATTTGAAAGAACTATTTTAAATGTGAAATGGCAGTACATTAATAAATCTTGCTGTTGCCATGATTTTGAATGAAAACATTCATGCATTGTGCTAAAAAGTTGTTGTATGTTATTTTTTGGATGGAATTCTATCGTGTTGCACATGCATGAAGCTTACATTTTGTATTTAAAATAAACATGATTTACATGTTCATGCTGCTATTCGTCTAGTGCCAAATCTGAATAGATCTCATCTTCCTTATGTGCCTACATTTCTCTTAAATTTTGTTTATGTTGCACAATTCCTTGGTGTTAGGATTTTATTTCCTGCCAATTTTTTAAACATTAATTTATTACTATGTTGTGCCATAACATTTAAGTAATATCTGTAAAATAAAAGTGTATTACCAAAACTTAAACATAATTTGCTAATTTTTGTGTAATGTGTTGTTTTTCCTTTCCAGTTCCCAAATGCATTTGAATTCAATGAACACTTTTTAATAACAATTCTTGACCATTTATACAGCTGCTTATTTGGTACTTTTCTTTGCAATAGTGAAAGTCAAAGGGTTAAAGAGGTACAGTATTTTTTAAATGTATAAAATCTCTTTTTAAAATCAGTAATGCCGAGCTCTTCAAACTATATTTTAGTTACTTTATAAAAAGACAATTTTAGAAAAGGATTGTTTTGAATTTTAAAAAAAATACAGTCGGGCCTCCATTTTACGAACTTTTTATTTTGTGAATCTTTCTAATTTATGAACCTTTTGTGGGAACCAAGCTCATAAAGTATTTTGAAAGTAAATCTCTGTCTAATGAATTTTCCACATAATGAATTTTTTTCCCGAATTTAGTGACTTCTTTAGATAGAGGTCTAATTGTACAAACTTACATTAATTTTTAACATAAAATTAATGTAATATACTCAGTAGCATTAATTTGTTCTCCAGGTGTCACCTACCTTTCCAATATCGTTAGTGACTTTTTACATAAATTGTTGAAATCTATCTCTTTTGAAGCTATATGCAATCGTACTTTATGTTTACATTTAGTTTGTTTCTGTACCTTTTTGTCACATACCATTGAGAAAGAATTTTCACTTAAATACTCGTTCCAAATAACAATGTTTATAGTAGTATAAGAATCTTCTGTATGCATTTGCAACCAAAAATTTGGGAGCTGTTCTTTTTAAATTTAGATTTCAACATCGAATAAGTTGATAGGTCAATATGTGGTTCTCTCCTTCATTGGCAAACCTTTTGATTTATCTTTGTATCCATTCATCTTTGGTTTGTTCTTATGGAAAATATTCTCTTTTAGTTTCTTTTGCAATTAAAAAAATTCCCTATTGTATAATGTTTAACACTTGCATCTAAATTCAATTTAATTTCCTTTATAGAGCTGTTAAGGTTTGCAAAATATTATATGTTATTTTCTTTGATGTACGATGGCAGCAAAAGATTTAAAATAAGTGAATTTATATTACATTAATTTTTATACTATGTACATTCAGTCCTTGAAGGAATACATTAACTTCTTTTAGAATAACAAACATTTGGCTAAATAAAACAAGCACTACATCCATATTTCAATAGCTGAGTGGTCATGGTTGCAGTCATTGTCTAGTTGCAGATTTGAGTCCTAATTCCACTGAAGATGTGCTGTGATGCAAGGCTAATGCTTGCTAAATCGCTCGGTGTCGAAGTTTGGAGAAAGATATGCCAGAGTTCAGATGTTGTCTCCATCATCTGACTGTGGTTCAAAATTTTGAAGTCCACTGGGAATAACCCTTGACTGGATAATTCTTTACAAAGTAAAGCAAATAAATAACCTTGATTTTATCAAGTCATTTTCACCACATCATTTTAAACTTCCTTTAATGCATTCAGTATTCATTTTACTACAAAGTAGAATCAATACAGCTTTGAGTGATTAATATGTGGTACAGTAGAAATTATTGGTGATGTTACTACTTTGTTGGAGCCCAATAACGTTTTTTTTAAACGTTTAAATATGAAAAATCACACCCTCTGGGGCTTTTCCTTTCCTAAGGGGTTTACTGTCTTTAGTAAACACGGGTGTCACGACCCCGGGGTACCCTAATGATCCTTCTCTATTTTCGACCCTTCTTCTTGTCATCCATTTCACCCTTTCTTTTAACATCGAGACCACAGTTATATATTTGATAAATATGCACATTTACAGTTCTAAATTACTTCATTTTTTTATTAGATTATATTAATTATTATTAACACAGTTTCATTTACATTTTGTAATGCTTTAATTTGGTTTCATTTTGAATTAATTAATTTCATTAATTTTATTTTCTTTGATTTTGATATTCATATTGTTTTACTAACACTGTTGATTTCCCAACATTATATTGCATAGTTGTTTGCACTTTGATCTTTTTTGTATGGTTAAATGATGTCTATTATGAGAGGGTTTTTTAAGTGCCAAAGAGAGTTATCTAATACACTTTAAAATGTACATCGTTTGTATTAACACATTTTTATACACTTTACTATGTACATCATTTGCATTAACACAAAGAATTTCAATAAATTTTAAGATATATAATTGTCTTTGCATAATATTGTTTAAACATAGATGACATTATAAAATATTTTTAGGTAATGAATATGTTTTAAATATAAACTTTCCAAATATAATATGTAGTATTGTTATATTTGCTACATATAACAGTGCTGTTTTTCTATACCATATATTTAAATTTGATATTTTAACTTTTTTGTTGTTGATTTTGAAAGTTCTTATGTGGAAATTTAAAAATTGTTCTAAAAGAAATTTTATACTTTCTGACTCTCAAAAGATTAAATAACTTTATTAAACTATTAATTTATTCTTGTCTTTATTTTTTAATTTTTTTTCCTTTTAAGGATATTAAAAATCGTACAGTATCTTTGTGGTCCTTCATAAATAGCAATCAAAGTGATTTCATCAATCCATTATACACAACTCAACAGCAACAGCATATTCTTTTTGCTGTACCTAGTATTCGGTGTATTTCCTTGTGGAAAGGATATTACTGTCGTTGGAATCCACGAATGCGCCCACAAGTATGAATTTATTTTATTATTATTTATTTGTATGTGTGAAATGAAGAAAATATGGATTGAATTGATTTTATTAGTTATTTCATTCCTATTTTGTTGAACAAGGTATACCTTATACCAAAGTTTTATCTTATTTCAGAAAGAAAAAAAAATAGTTTCAAAAGCAAACTGTTGGTTATAAGGATAGAGTGATAGGGACATATTTTTTTAAAGTATTCATAATGAAGTATACATATATATACACTCATGGGCAAAAAAAATTAGCGCATGAAGGAGTTGTCAAAATGAAACGAAATTTTACATATGTAATGAATACTTTGATATAAGTAAATCATTAGAAAATCAAAGAAATAGGATTATTTATTTCAGAGCAAAAGGCAAAAGAACAGAAAGCTTAATACCCTGTTGAACCCCCTTTTGCACGATGCGATACGACCAGACATTGAAGCATACAATTTCTGTATGATGTATTGAGACATTTCGTTCCATATTTGCTGTAACCTTGCCTCTAGTTCGTTCAAACTCGTGGAATGCCCAACTCGCCATCCCAAATGATCCCAGATAGGCTCAATTGGAGACAAATCTGGGTATAAGGCAGGCCAAAAAAGGGTAGTAACAGCGCGAAGACAGACTTGTGACACCCTTGCTGTGTGAGGCCGGGCATTGTCTTGTTGAAAAATGGCTCCTGGGAGCCAATGCATGAGTGGCAACACATGTGATTGCAGGATGTCATGGACATATTTCTGGGCTGTCATGGTGCCACGGATCAGTTCTAGGGGTGACCGTGTATTGTAGGCAATGGCACCCCATACCATCACACCAGCTGTGGGAGCGGTGTCGCTGTAAAGCAAAGGCAGGATTGAGGTGTTCACCACAGGGTCTCCACTCACGAACACGATTGTCATCACTGCTGAGATTGAATCTGGATTCGTCGCTAAAGACGACCTGGTTCCATTCCGCTGAAGTCCAGTTTTCTCGTGCGTGGCACCACTCCAAACTGAGGTGTTGATGGGTGGGCGTCAAGGGCAGCACACGTAATGGGCACTGCAATCCCAAATGCCCTTCAGCCAGGCACCTTTGTATGGTGCCTGGCTGAAGATACAGGGGCCCCTAGTGAAGGTGCTACATGTGCCTGGATGGCGGCCGATGAACAGTTGGCTGTACGCATGCATTTCTTACGATGTGGCGGTCTTCTTGACAACTGGTCTGTCGAGGGCGTCCTGAGCCTGGTCTTCGTGTAAACAATATCTCTCGGATCCACTGGTCACAACACCTCCTCACAATACAATCAGAGCGGCCTAATTGACGAGCTACTCGCCTAACTGACCACCTAGCTTCCATCATGCCGATGATTCTCCCCCTCTCAAACTGCGACAGCTGCTCATATTGGCTTCAAAAACGGCGTAATGGCATGTCTACCTCAGCCATTCCTTTGAAACGATTCAGCACACCCAAACAAGCTTTAGTCACCTGTTTTATACTCCACGGAGAACAATGTTAAACGCCCTCTACCGGCTATACCTAATTCGCAATCACGCTGCATTTCTAATAATTTGCTTATCTCCCGGTCATGTACCTTTATGCCAAGTTTGGATACGATCCCGCAATTATTTCCTCCTTGAGTGTATTTCTAGTTTTAAAACAAAATTATATATTTTTACCTCATAAATCATATAGCTTTTGTTGCAAAGTAAGTTGAAAACATGAAATTATTTCTTATGTAAGAAGAATTAGAATTTTAAGAAATTGCACAATGGGACTTTTTGGCATAGTTATCACCAAAAGAACATTACTTTTTCTGTGTGGATTAGTCATTTTTAAATAATTGATATCTGTAATCACACACAAGGTTCTACTTTCTGCAAACATCATTTAAAAAACAGATTCTGGATTTAAAAGGACCATTTCTATGTTTTGTGATCTATGAAGATTCAAATACTTTTAATTTTAGATGTACAGTTTCTCTAATTTTTGTATTTGTAGAAAAAGAAAACTAAATCGTTTTGTTTGAGAACTTGATTATGCATATGTTAAATTGAACCTTTTGAAAGTCAAGTATTTTGCTTAATTTTCAGGAACCTATTCATATTCGAAGCAGAGAGCTTTTAGCAGTAAGAGCGCAACTGATCCGTAAAAAAGAGGAACAGAAACGAGAGCTGGAAGCCAAAAATGCTCGCAATTTAGCTTCTCCTCCTCATTTGTCATCTCCTGTGACTGTCTAACATTTTTGTGTAGTTACATTGCCTTTATATAAAACTTTTCAGATAAAATATTACATCTAATTTATATAAAACTATAAAATATTTAAAAAACTAGAATGTGCATATAATTTTAAGAGATATGCTTTCATTTTAATATACAGTGTTTCATATAAAACAATGGCCTTGATAATTAGTTTAAAGCAATAAAATTTTATTTCATTTTTGAGTGATGTATTGTTTCTGTATCTGCTTTACTTAGGCATATTTGAATCAATATGTATTAATGTATTTTACACAATTTCTCGTGTCTAGTCTTTTTTTTTTTTAATTCTTGAAAAATATATGTGCTTGTGTAAATATGTTACCTTTACAATTCCTTAAAAATCATGTTTGTAATAATCTATTCAATGAATCTTTTAAAAACAAAATAAAATTAATATTTCAATCTTGTGCTGTAGAAGATTAAATATTTTTTTTCTAGCCTAATTATGTTTGAATAAATAATCAAATTATTTTTCTGAATAAGTTAAGAAAATATATTTCCATTCTGTATTTTAGAATTTATAGTAAATGATGTTTTGATTTTAAATATGTGTTGAATTTATTGTTAGAAAATCTATTAACTTTGTTATGCCATTAATAAATTTTTTGGGGGAAAATTGCATGATTCATTTTTTTTTCCTTCACTCAAATGATTTATTTCATGACAACTAAAACATTATCAGAAAAGTATTTTAGTGTAAAATGTTGCTTATGAAATCGTTTTTGATATGCATGATAAAGGAATATTCCTGATCAACTTTTATGTAAAGGGAAGGAAACCAGTAAAGATGACTGCTAACCTTAAATGAATCTATTTGAATTACTTATTTTTTTCTAAGTAGATAATTTTCCTGGTTTTTCTTATGTATTGTGATTAAAATGTTTTTACACAAAAACATATTGCAATTCTAAGAAATTTTTTAAAAGTGGGTTTTTTGTAAGAAACTATTTAATGTGGCTCTTGGTAAGCTTCCTTTAATCATGTTCTCTATAAACCGACCATTTCATTAGTAAACTCTTATTACAATTAGTACTCCTACTCTCAATAATAAAATATCTGAACTATAATAATTCAATACAAGATAAAAATTTATTAAAACATTGTATCTTTATTAAAGTTGGTTATGTTTGCAGAAAGCATGCTTAAAGAAAGAGGCAAAAATTCAAGTTCCCCAGATAGAGGTAATGTTTCTTCTTGAGTCTCCTGGATGTGTAGAAGTTTATCAATTACAGTCTTCCTTTCCTATGCAGAGTGAGAATTAAAATATAACATACATAACAATTCCAACTCAAATAATAAGACATTCAGAAGCAGGCTAAAAACATTGATTAATGTTTTAAAAATGAATGCATATAATTAAAACAATTGTTATATACAGTTCTTAGAAATTCTTTGCACAATCCTTTTAAATTTCAAGATTTCATACGAATATCTAAAACTCTTCAAATTAATAGTTTCTTATTTAAAAATCAAAGAAAATATGTATTGCTGAAAATTAAAATATAAAAAAGTGAAAAATATTGAGCATGGGAGCAATCCGAAAATGTTATAATGAAAACCCTAAGACTTGACACATTTTCGTATATTAAACCTATGCAAAACTGCATGATATTAATTTCTTATAGGGTTGGGGTTCCTAGACTTTCCATCGTCGGTCTTTTGTATTAGAATTTTCTTAATATAATTCCCTTAAAATTTTCTCTATAATGTACTGGATGCAATATATAATCTTAACACTAATAACTTAGATTTTAAGATGAGGATTTTTTTATATCTTATGTGTGCTGGAGTTATATTATTGACCTCTGACATTGTTGATATATTTTTTAACTTTTTGCCAGAGTCAGGCTTGTGCAATCAACAAGGAAATAATTCAAGAGACTTCTAATCCACGTACATTATTTACAGAAATGGATGGCTTACAAAATGATATAAATCCAATTTTTTAGAACAATACACAAGCTTTTCTTTAAGGTTGTTGAAATATTTAACTATCATATCTTAGCAGAATATGGTCTTTCATATTCGATGATTTTTCACAGATTAAACATAATGGGAGAATATCTTTTGTTGGAAATGCTATGAAATCAAATGCTAAATATACCTGATAATACTGCCAACACATTTTTTGCCAAATGACATGGCAAAATAATAGAATATATCTATGTAAAGTATTATTCACAAATAAGATTTTAGCTAAATGAATAGTAGGAATTTAAGTTTTAAACAATATAGATTTAATAATTTGAAATACTATATGCCACGGCTAAAGACAATATTACAGAAGAGTCCTTATACAGATTGTTTTAGCTGTACATGAATTTCCTCAGTCTTGTCTAGTAATAGAGCATGTTGGTTCTTCGATAAAAGCATGCATATAAAAAAGCAACATGACAATCTGCTTTAAATACATGGGTTACACTTCCCTATGTAAGTCGATGCTATATTGTACACATTGAAACATATCTGATTATAACAACCTTTAAAAAGCAAAACTTTAAAACAAATTGTTATCGACCCTTGTAATACTAATCTCATTGAAAATCCTTGATATAAAGCCATATTTAGACAGAACAACACAAGAATATGAATGAAATCTTGATGTATCTTTTACTTGCAGACAGCAATTACTAATATATCATTTCTACTGTTAAACTATCAATTTGTTTTCATCTCTAATTATCCAATACAAATTTCCTGGTGGATTGTTGATACTATGTTACAATGCTACCGCCCTTGATATACAGTGATGTTCAAAAATTATAATTCATGTTTCAAATAAAAGTATCAATTGTGCTTAAAAGATTCTGCAGCACAGTAGTTTTCAGCTCAGCTATGTCCCATGACTGATGAGCTGAAACCCCTTTGTCCAAGTATAATCCTAACATGCTCAGTTGAATTTTAGTCTAGAGATATTTCTAGCTATTACATGCGCTTAATATCTTAATATTCAAGATATTTCTCTACAAATTTAGAATATGGTGTCACATTGTCATCCAAGAATAAGATCTGTGCATTGTTTGCATCTGGGAAATGATGAACAATAGGTCCAAGAACTTCATGTCTATTCCATTAACGGAATCTCAAAAAAATGCTGAGGCCAACAGACATTATGTATGCCTTTACCAAAATACTACGATAGAAATTACTGATTTTGCTCTGTGATGTTATAAGGGTGGTAATGCGGTCAACGATGATTTCAAGTTATCTTGTGACGAGAATCATTCAACAAATTGAATCTTAATTTATCTAAGAACATCATATCTCTCTTAGTGGATTGTTTGTCCAGTTCCAATGTTTGCTCCATCTCAAATGGACATTTTTGCTCACAAGCTACATTCTCCGACTCTTCTGTATAAATTATTTGTAAATCATTATTTCCGTGGTTGCAGCAAATTTCAAGGACAGCAGTCTAGTGCACATAGTCTGATTATGCCGTGCAGTTATGCACAAAAAATGGTTTTGTCTAGCTGTTATTCTCAGTCGACCTGTTACTACTAAATGTTTTCAATAGTTTGGTACTATTTCCACAATTTGGAAATAAAGCATTGCACCTGCATTACTTTACACCTGCCTTTAAAAACAAGTCGATATGTCTGTTTTGAGCCATACTGAATATTTTTGTAAAAGTTGAAATACACACGCGCTCATTAATTACACAAACAGCCGGAATATCGAATGCACATTTGCATCATTTTATTTCAAGCATTTCCAATAGCCATTGTCTTATTACTTCTCTGAGAAAAAAATTTCAGTGTACTCAATGATTTCAACAATTTCAGGCACTCCTGTTTCATTTCACACTTTCATATTTCTACAGTTTTACAGATTTTCTTAATTTTTGCAAGCATGTATTTATTCCATACAGTGAAAATTTTACTCCACCATATTTTAACTTAATAAATGAGTAATAAGGCAGTTTGTGTTCTGATTATGATATTCATTTATTGTTGCATCAATAATAAATGAAGCAGATAAAATATTAGTTAAAATATTGAATTATTTTTTACAGAAAATTTTTAATATAAAGTATTTTTTATTAATATTTTTTTTTTTTGGTTTTAGTTATTTCTGAAGATTTTTTAACCACTTAGGAAAATTTCTAAACTGCACTCAGAAACATCTGACATGGTTTTTGCTATACGCATTAATTTTACAAGTCACAAAAAACATTTCATATATTCTTAAGTATAATCATGCTCTTATAAACAACTGGAGATTTCTACAGAAAATAAAAATTAACAGTTGTACACACTTAAGATGTAAAATCCATTCTACATTTAAGGACATCATACTCAAATAGATTATTATGTAGGCATTGCAAATGAATATTTCTAAATCATTATCTGCCACCAAATTTAAAAGCAGGTACTTTCAAATATACTTTCACTAATTACTTTTTTAATTAAAGATTTTACCTTTATCATAAGACATAATTCAGCCAATAGTATATGTTTTATTGTGCATATACTATAATATATTTAAAGATTAAATTTTCTAAATATTCTTAAAATTGAGCTATTTTATCTTAAAAATTGAAATGAGGACTGCTACTCACATTTTCTACAGAAGAATTTCCAAAAGTGTACGATGGAAAATTATTGTTATTTATAATAACAAATACTGTTTCATAGAATAAGTCCCTGAAAGTATTTTTTTTGGTACTATCCATTCTCTAAAATAACAGGAAAAATTATGCTCATTATAAATTAAAATATTTTAAAATTGTTTTGCATTAATTTCATCTCAAGAAAAAAGTTGTATTCATATAATCAATATTTTTCATATAAATTTCAATAAAAATAATATAAAGTGTGTCAAATAATTTTAATGCATAAAGTAATAAAACACACAAAAAAAGTTTTAAAAATATTATTTTTAGTTATAATCGTATTTCAACATAAACCATGAAATGGAAAAATTTTCTTTTTTAATGTTTAGATTTTAAAAAATAAAAGTTCAATTTCTTTTCCTTAGTAATCTCAAATTTCGTTATAGTTTGAATTTTTCCTTTTAACTATTTATTTACAAATATTTTTATAAGTTAAATAATTATAAATAATAAACAGTCACTAAAATAGCTTTTGTTAAAAACTTGTGCTCTGATGCTTTTCATTTATATTTAAATCTATAACACCAGAATAGAATTGTTATGCACACACATTTCTGCAGCGAAACATGCAAGTAACACCAGAAACAAAAAAAAACAATCTTAATTCATAGTAGATTTCAGTTACCTGAGGAATGATGCATAGATACAATGATAATTTAAGAGAATAAACACTCCTCCTCCTCTCAAATAGTTTCTACTTTTGCATAAAACACCCAAATGACTGACAGATAAATCTTTTGTGTGGAACATTCTAAGAAAATTATTAATTCACGACAAAATATCATCATTGATGACAATTTATATCCTTCTCAGAAACTCTACAACAAAGTTAGACCCCCCCCATTGAAATATAATAACCAGAAAAATTATAAGAATTTTAGTGTTAGATTTATAGTATAACTGCATTTTCCTATAAATATATCAACTTCTTTACTTAAAACAAGAGAGACTCCATTATCTATCTAGTTTGCTTTCAATAAGCACATTTTTTTTAATAATGATATCAGTTTAAATTAATCAATAATATTAACACCTCTAATAATCTCTGTACCTTAAACATGAACTCTACATGTTTTACAATCAGCACAGGTAATTTGAGATCAAGAATCATAATCGATGCATGTAATTTGAAGAATTGTTTCTTTCTGACCACACATACATATATCTAATACAAATGAATGAAGCACTATTTGTATTAGAAGAAAGAGTACCAGGAGTGCGAACGTTAAGCTTTCCTTAAACTACACAAAACAATATGATTGGTGTGGAGATATTAAGTCACAATAGTATATGAGCCAATGAAAAGATACCAACTTAATTTGTATTTTTCTTTATCTATTTGTGTTCTTGATACTAAGTGACAGTATTAACTTTTTAAGCAAAATATATAAAAATATCTAAGTTTCGAGCATTAATTTAAACAATAACTAAAATATTGCTATATAACTCATGATGTTTTATACAACTTAAAATGAGCCATAAATCTGATTAATTTAAATTGAAAAAAAAAATGAAACACTTACTATATCATCAGCATTCAAAGTTTTCACCACAGAAGACCAAGATAACTGTAAAATACCAAAGTAATGTAAGTAAAAAAAAATCTGATAAAATGAATACACATTTAAATACAAAAATTTTAATTACTCTGAGGGCATCCACAAGATCGAGCTCATTTAAAACTCGAGGCATACTTGCAAGGAAAGGTGACAGAATTCGTTCTAAATAAATAAATAATATCATATCTAAATGAACATACAAAAATAAAAACAAAAACTTTTTAATGAAGAAAGCATTACAATAATTGTTTTTTGAAAAGATCCGTCAATAACAAAAAATTGTAATCTATAAACGTGAGACAAATAACGAGAAAAATTCTGAATGAAAGAAAAACTAATGTATATATAAACAGAAAAAAATCTATTCTTAAAGTTATGATTTACACATTATCCGGATGAATAATACAGATAAATATAAAGGGTGTCCAGCCTTAATGTGACCCAATAGCTAATTCCCGAACCGTTTGGTTTAGATATGCACTTCCAATTTGAAAAATGTTTTTAAAAAGGTAAGGAATGTTTTTACGTGCTTTTCGAACCAAAAAAACCCATTTAGAATAAAATTACAAAAATTAAATGTTTAAACGGTCCCCAGGTCCTATCACTTGTATTTAGGAAGAGATGCAATGTACAAAAGCGAAGTTAACACAAAAAGTTTCATTTTATTACGATAAAAACTGTCCGAGTTATGCCTACATAAATTTGAAGAATCACATTTGCTCAGAAAAAGGGGTTGTATACAAATTGAATTTAGAGTTTAGAGAACAGTAATTCACTATCTACAGAAAGAGCAAAAAAAAAAAAAACAAAAAAAAAAAAAATCTTAGAAACATTAAAACATTGTAGTAAACATCATAGATTGACAATTTGTAATGCTGTATGGCAAAAAATAAAAATTCAATTAAAGAAATACAACTTGTACCGAAAAGATTAATACAGCTTGTTTTAACAAATAGCAGCAAAATAATACAGGATTTGCCGTACAAATTATAGCATAATGTGGAATGATGCGCCAATCATGAATCAGGGGCTTTATTATATTAGAATGACCAAATTAACTCAAATAATGGTGAAGGCACGAGATAGGGAATACGTCTATTGCAACTCTAAGATTTATACAAGCGCTGTACAGCACAGGCAATTGTGCAATAAGATGGATGTTTTCGAGTGGGAAATTTAATGGCATAAAGACTTGCCGCCTCTCTCTTATTTCGATTACACTGCTCATAAAACAGTACCATTTCGCAGTATTCTTCATTTGTATACATCTCATTCTCCCATACTAGAATTCGTAATATTAAAATACGACTATATGCAATTGCAAGCGACTACACAACATATTTTTAACGTTCCTCATGATCAGCAAAAACGCAGCAAATCAGACTGAAGCTGCAGCATATAAGTCTATTTTTTGGGACTGCTTTTGAAATGTTTTCTTCGTCCAAAATATTTTATTTTTTCTATGTTTTACACGTACACAGAGAATAAATTTTATTTCTTAAGTACTCAATTATTATATTATTAACGTATGCTTTTAAATTTAAAAACGATTTACATCAAAGCGACGTGCAAGGGTGAAAGAGTTCCAAGTAATTTCACTTTGGAGACGGCCCCTTACTAGCTTCTTGAAAATAGCCGAGAAAATGGATAAAATATAGGATTTTCAAAGTTCCATAACTCGGCCAGTTTTTATCGTAATAAAATGAAACTTTTTGTGTTTACTTCGTTTTGGTGTACTGCATCTTTTCCTAAATATAAGTGATAGGACCTGAAAACCATATAAAAAATTAATTTTTGTAATTTTTTCCTAAATGGGTTTTTTTTTGATTCGAAAAGCACGTAAAAACATCCTTTACCTGTTTTAAAACATTTTTCAAATTGGAAGTGCATTTCTAAACCAAACGGTTCGGGAATTAGCTATTGGGTCACATTAAGACTGGACGCCCTGTATAATTTCTACTTTATTTTCAATCGAGAATAGAAAGTATTGTTTTAACTTTGAATGTCCATAATGCTTCTCACATGCATAATGAAGACGAAGAACATTGCAAAATTACAGAATTTCTTGAAATTCTTCGGACAAATAAAATAAGCACACGAGATGCGAATTTATTTATAAGTGAAGGCTTGTTTAAATTTTAGTTGGCTGAATATGAAAAATTTGAAAACAAGAATTAATTGTAAGTTATTGCACGCTTTAAAGGCACAAATTGAAGAAGTAAGAGATTAGTATCAAATATTTATTTACAAAATTCACAGATTGTTTGGACAATGTCTTAAAGCAAATTTCTTCTATTAGTTACAAAAACTGACATTACTAAGTTATCCTGATAGATATTATCAATATTATGCAGATATTCTAGAGAAGATGACTATATATGATGCCAGAAAATGATGATGGAGAAAATCAAGACATATCTGTCATGAAAAAGGCTATGAAAATAGTAATAAATATTTGCAGAATTGACTTTTTCTAGTACTCAAGGATAAAAGGAGAGTTTTTGGTCCTTGAAACTATAAAAGAAAAATAGATTTATTATTTAATGTTTTAAAGGCATCTAGGCCCAGCTCAGTAGCAAGTCAGCCAGCTCTTTTCTATTTCTGGTAATTTTGTGTCCAAATAAGAACAGGACTAAGCAACAATTCTCCATTAGATGTCATGTTTAATTAAAAAAAGAAATATAAGTAAGCTAATAATTTACACAAATAAAAAGCATTTGCTAATTTCTATGATACTCCAAAAGTATTATTTTGTTAATTTTTTTATTTTAGCAATTTTATTTTGATTCTTTTTTTTTTTTTTTTGGTATTTTTGAAGTACACTATCTGGCCAAAAGTATCCGGACACCAATTAAAAAAGTGGTTCTGGCGAGTGATGCAATTTGATTACTAATTGAAAGCTGTAAAAGTGTTGGTAGTGGTTTGTCAGATTGTATTTATGCGTTTGTGAGGCAATGAGTAAGTCAAAAGAGCTTAGTGAGTTTGATCGTGGCAGTATAGTAAGATGCCACCTTTGTGGGAAATCAGTTCGTGAGATTGCGGACATTCTACAGAAGCCTAAAACTACTGTGAGTGATGTAATTGTGAAGTGAAAACGTCGAGGCATTGAAACGGCAGAAAAACGAACCGGCAGGCCGAAAATACTTGGTGAACACAGCCGCAGAACTCTGAAAAGGGTAGTGAAACAAAATCGCAAGTCCTCGTTGGTGGAAATTTCTCAGGAGTTCCAAAGTTCTTCAGGAATTAGTGTTAGCAGCAGGACTGTTCGTCGAGAGTTAAAAAACTTGGGATTCCATAGTCGTGCAGCCACTCAGAAGCCAAACATCACTCCACAGAATGCGAAGCATCGATTGCAATAGAGCTCACCGTCATTGGACTGTGGAAAACTGTTCTTTGGAGTGATGAATCTCGCTTTACAGTCTGGCAGTCGGATGGACGCGTCTGGGTTTGGTGGATGCCCGGCGAACGTTTCTTTAGTGACTGCATTGTGCCGACTGTTAAGTTTGGTGGTGGAAGCATAGTGGTATGGGGATGTTTCTCGTGGTTTGGCTTGGGTCCGTTGGTTCCTGTGAATGAAAATATGACCTCTGAGATATATGTGGATATTCTGGACAATGCTGCACTCCAAACTCTATGGCAATATTTCGGGGAAGGCCCATTTCTCTTCCAGCAGGATAACTGCTCCATTCACACATCGAGGCTTGCACAGACGTGGTTTTACGAAATGGGTGTTCAAAAACTGGACTGGCCTTCTCAAAGCCCCGATCTAAATCCCATAGAACACCTTTGGGACGAATTAGAGCGCAGATTACGTAGCCAGCCAAATCGACCACCCTCACTGTAAGCACTCACTTCAGCTGTGATGGATGCTTGGAAGGAGATTCCTATGGTCACCTATGAAAAATCGGTGGAAAATCTACCCAAACGTGTGCAGGCTGTCATCCATGCAAAAGGGGGACCAACATCAGGACGCTCTAAGTCCATACCACTGGGTGTCCGGATACTTTTGGCCAGATAATGTATTATAAATAAAAAAAAAATTAGAAACTTTTATTTTATGTAGAAAATTCGTCTTGCTTTTTATCTGTTAAAACTCGAAACTGGTTTTAATCAGTTTCATGGAAAAGTTAAAAATCGAAAATCGGTTTTTTAAAAGGCGGCTTTTCAATAAATCCTAGTTAAGCAGTTGTATTGCCTTGAATCTGAACTAGAGGTGACATATTATAGTTCCATGATGCAGCGATGTCATTCGGATGGCCGTTCTACAGATAAAGCCGGAATGAACCGGTCACCATGTCAACTCCACACTGGCATACAGAGACTATCCCAGAACAAACAGAAGCGTGAAGCCTGCCGAAGAACACGGACCCATGCCATTTCATTGTACGCGTTGTTCGAGCCCGGTATCATCGCAAATGAGGTCAACTGTGCTACGGGCAAATACAGGTTTTACTAAAAGACACTAAGACAGCAGACCACAATCGACGTGTAATGGTTATGGTCTACATGGGAACATCAAGAGTGTCCTACCCATGCTGCAAAATGGTGAAAGAAGTCACCGCGCGCTTCTTTGTGAATGCGTCAATCCACGTGTGCCAACATCGCTCTGCCCATACAAGTACTCCTCAAACTTCACACATATATTCTCGCTCCGACTATCTTTACCACAGCTGGTACACAGTGGATGTATATAGGTGGGTGACGGCTGAGAATTAATGTTTGTACCTACTTGCACTTCCCAGTTCAACCAACATGCCAATCATAAAATCATCTGTCTGCCTTGGATTCTCAGCAATAACACGTGTCCTAGGAAACTAGAACATGAAATTCCACAATGATTTCTCAGGCAGCAAAACCAACATGGATATTGCCCGTTCTGCAGATTCCTTCCTTTTTATCCTATTCAATGTGTATCACAGAGTGCTGCACATCATTTGCATACTCAGTGAGATATACATCTAACATGAAATTTGTATAACTTTCTGACCACTTTTTCTTAATGCTGCATTTTCAATGTCATGAAGTGTATTTCAGTTAAATTATTCATATTCTATTTCTTCAGAGATCTTTTTTTTTTTTCATTAAAAGAAAAGTAGAAAATTTTTTATTTTCTGTTTCTGCTTAATGTTGCATCAGTTAAAACACAGAATTGTGAGCAATTTATTAAAAACACGATATCAGAAATATGTCCTTATGAAAACGGTGTCAGAAAGAAAAAAAATTACATATATTATTATATTATCATAATCTTCATTGAATTATTTAGAAGATGACAAAACACGAAAGGTAATATTGACTAATATGATATCATTCTTTTTAATATTTAGGAAGGAAAATCCAAAAAGTTAATTCAATTTCAAAACAGTGTTGGACCAATTACATCGGAGAATTCATTCAAAGAGTATTGATGCCACTTTCTGACATTCGAATATTTAATTTGCATTTTTTTAAAAGAGAATTTTGTCAAAGAAAAGAAATGATTTCAAGAAAGTTTAGATGGCAATCAGGTATTCAAAGAGCACATATTTTTACTTTTAAACGTTAAAAATGGGAAACAGGTTGAAATTCCTCATTTTATGCAAATTTTTATTAAAAAAAATGTGAGTATTTATACAATAATTTATGCTTAGGGCTTGGTGTCATGATGATTTTTAATTAATATATTTTATTCATTATTGCTACAACCCAAGTCTGCTTAATTTCTTTTGTTGAAAAAAAAAGGACCCTTGCCTATTTTCAGAACATAAAACAATAATTATTTGCTCCAAACCTTCAAATTTTTTTAAACTTGATAAGAGTAAAAATAAATTATAGAAAGCAATTAACAACATACATAATTTGAGGATAAATAATCACTGTAAACATAAGCAATTGACGCTTGAACCACTAGAGCAAATGGCTCAGCAATACCAGAAATTATAATGGGTAAAGGTACATCAAAACACAATATATAAACAATTTATAAAGGTAAGATTTTTCTTAAAAGTTGGAAAAGATATAATAAGTTTATTATAAAAAAATACTTGCCAGTACTATCAAAAGAATTTCTTCCCAAAAGGTCCTCAGCTGTAAGTTTGCGACATAAAGAAAGAATAGAAATGCAGCTCCATGGTCCAATTAAACAAGATGGTAAATAGCTGCAAAATTTTTTGTATTAATTGAAAGGTTATTAAGAGTTTCTTAAGAAACAGATAGCTTCATAGCAATAATAATAATCATTCAATGGTAAAATATATTTGCAGTTATGTTAAAGTAACATATTAAAACAGAAATTAGAAATAGTACTAAATTCAGTTATCTCTCAGAAAGTAAAATCAATATATTTTTTTAAATACACTCCTCACATTTTGTGAAATTATTTTCTTTGTTCAGTGTCTTAAATCATATCAATGCTGAATTTATATTTCTGACAGGTAAACTATTGCTATTCAGGAAAAGTATTTGCAACCTAACAGGATGAACCAAATGGTTTTCATAAAGAACTTCACAGCTACTATAAGCAATTAAGTTATAGATATGCTAAAAAAAAACTTCTTTAATAGAAGAGAGCATATTAATTTTCAATACAATTCTAAAATCACGATATTTTATTTTTACATTAATAAAGAGTATCTTATTTAATTTTATAGTTTATTGTTTGATTCCTTACCAAGTACAAAAGTGAAAAATATGTCTGATTAGGCAAAGTATAGAATGCAGCATGATATCTACTAGATCTTTCCAAATGATTTCAAGCACTAAAATCACTACAGTATTATCCACAAGTTCTAGACTGAATAAAGTGATACCAAAAAGGATAAGTTAGTCCTCGATAAACCATTATTGTTAATGCTTTCTTTATTTTTAAAATTCCTAATTACAATGGAATTAAAAAAAGATGGTAGTTAGATTTTTTAAACATACAAAAAAAAAAAAAAGACATAGAAATCTCCAGCTGATTATACCTCTTTTACCTAAGTGTTTTTTTTAAAAAATTGACTGAAGCAATTTTCAAGTTTCTCACAGGCATTTTTCAGAAATATCCTAATGGAATTACTAATTCTTTAAAATTTTTTTTTATGTTTAACAAGACAGCCGATGACAACGGAATGCTAGGACAAGTAGTTGGCTATAAGAAATTTTTAATATGTTTAAAGATACTAAAAAATACTTTGATTGGTTGCAGTGTTTGCTGACAACGAAAAATTAACAATAGTAAAATGCAATTCGATCTTATTGAATCGTAAAGCTTAATTTCGGAAGAAAAATAACGATTTATCGCATTCAGTTAGAGGTTCTTTGCACTGCAAAATATTCTTAAAACATTTGTACTTTAAATAAAATTTTGAGCCATGCATATTTTAAACCTTTTTTAATTAAAAAAAATTCATGAAAACAGGACAGGGTCTCAGAATTTTGAATTCTACAGAGAATGTTAAAATGACATATAATTAATAACAAATTTTCAGCTAAAAAAGGGGGTTGTTTTTTTCGAATAATATAGTAAATATTATCAACCGGTAAAAAGAAACAGAAACGAACAGTGTACCTAATTTGCTGGTTAGAAGCTCTATCAGGATCACAGATTGAAATAACTATCCGAGGTAACTTTTGCTTGTCTTTTATTTTTTTAAAGAAACCAGTGACACCTAAAAAAAAGTCTGTGAACATTAATTTGAAAGAAAAAAAAAAGACCCCATGAAGAAAGTATGTCTGTTTGAAAATTGAAACTAAATATTTATAAATATAAAGGAAGCAATACAAATTTCAAGGTTCCTGAATGCATCAGTAGCTAACAATCGCACATTGAATGTTAAAATCAATAATTTGAACAAATTGAATACAATTTTAGCAATATCTTACCTTGTGAATTAGTATTAAACAGATAAGCAGCAAATGGCTCGGTATCTTGAATTTTCAGAATGTTTGTTCTTAAAATAATAAAAAGAATCAGTGAAGAAAAAGGATACTTTAGAAATTTAAAGATAAACAATTAAAAAAAAGCCAAATAAGAAAAGATGTTTAACAAAATCCAGGAAATTAAGGATCTCATTTTTTTTATTTTCTCAAAAAATAGGAACTATATCTACATGCAACCATCCAAATATGTTATAGATTAGTGGTCTTCAAACTGTGTTCCATGGAGCCTTGGGGCTCCACAAGGCATATCCAGGGGTTCCACAAGTCACAATAAAAAAATCGAAAAGAAACTTACAAATATGTAAGCAAAGTTATTATTTTTATGAAGTTTGTATAATTACAAATATCTAAAACTCATCCTATTCATTAAAACTGAAAATTTTATTTACAAAAAACAAACTTTATTTTTCAATGCTTTTTAAACTTTTGTTATAATAAAATAATATTAAAATGTTTTATCTTTATACATATGCTTCCCACTAGATTGTGAAATAATAACTAATGATGGAATTTTTTTAAATTTAAATAATTTTCTAATGGAAAAAACACCATTTTGCAATTGTGGAAAAAACACCTATAATGAAGGAGAGGAAACAACTTATCAACAGATTCGACGTTAAAATCTTAATTTAAGCAAGAACAGCTCCTAAATTTTATGTTGCAAATTCATAAAAAATATACAGTATTTCTCACACAGCTATGAACATTTTAATGCAATTCAGAACATTCTGCTTCAGTGAAATATATTTCTCAGCCTGAGTGACTGCAAAAACAAAGTATAAAAACAAATCAAAACGGAGAATATGAATTGCGACCGCAGATAAATTCAATAGACATAGACTTCGACAATTTGTGTGAAAAAAGCAAGCACATATCCCAGTTGCAAAATATAATGCATGGGTAGGTGACACTGGGATCACAAATTGATATTATTAATGAGTAAATTATATTAAAAAATTAGATTAGAATTTTTAAATAATAAATGCAATATTTCTTTTAATTGCCTTTACACAAAGTACTTATAACATGTTGATCAACATTAAATATTATTTTGAGATATGTTCTTCTAAGAATGTGTGTGGAATGGGGTTCTACGAAAACATTTTCTAGTTCTAGGGGTTCCGTGAGTTGAAAAAGTTTGAAGTCGACTGTTATAGACCATTAGTGATACATATGCTAACCTTTATTTGAGGAAAACATACACATTATAGCAAATTCTTTTTTAAATGTATAAATAAATTATGAAAAATTACAGAAAAAACTGCTATATTTCCACTTTTAATCAGATATATAACTTATAATACCACTTATAATCTCCTTTATCGGTCAAGTCCTTCAAAAATTAAAAAAAAATAGTATTAAGAAAAAAATTTTGATGTAACTTTGATAAATACAATTGAAATATTCATAACTATTCTATACATATGAAAAAGATATCACCATCAGAACATTTTCGATACATAACAATTTAATGATAAGATTAATGTAACCTAAAAATGAGTGATAAATTCAGAAGATATATTCAACATTTAATTTGACAAGATACTCTGAACTTTACCCTAGAAATTATCCAATTTTTTTTATATACCAGGGATGTGTGTTGGACCTTTTTGAGAAGTGGATCAAATTTTAATCATAATTTTTTAGTACAAACTCGTGGGTCACTAATGCCCACGGCCTGTGTATGTATGGCCTGTTTTTAATTTTTTAACCTCTGACATAGTACAAGGCTACAATTAAGAATATTTATATTCAGAATACAATAATTTGAGAAGAACATTTGTATTAACGTACCTAATATGCATACACATTACTTTTAAATGCGTTCGAAATGGATGCCACTAAGTTCAACACTGGTACTGACTGGTACAGGCGCGCCTTAAATTGCGAGTTAAAAATTTCTAGTATGGAGAATAAAAGACATGCGCATGGCACCCATTGGCGCCTCACAAGGTGAAACAGGTAGGGGATGGTACCAAGTGCTGTGTCTATGTCCAAGTCTTTCTGCAAACATAATTGAACATAGCCTTACGAAAATGCATTTTATCCGAAGAAAGTGCTTGAAATATGGTTATTTGCTATAGTTTGTCGATTTTTAAAAAATTTTTTTGTGTAAAATTATACATTTTTTGTGATATTTTGTAAACACTTTTGCTTAATTTCAAATACTACATACTTTCAAATACATTTGTTGTCATTTGCGTCTTTGGAACTGAAATGATCATTCTGAAGGTCATAGACAGCGTTTAAATTGCTTTTGTTTCAGTGCAGTGCTTGAAAAAATACAAATAGAACATAATAAATAATAATCCACACAAATTAGAAAATCTAAACAAACCTGCGCAAATAATTAAGTGGTAGCTTAGCAATCATGGATCAGTTAAAAAGCTTGCATGGGTCACAGGATCCCCCTCACTGTTATACACCATAAGACCTTGTGTGTATATGATTATTTTAAAATTTATCATCTAAAGAATATATTTTTACAGTGTATTAGATTCCAATATTCAAGACAGAAAAAAAAAGCTCATCTAACCAAGAATCTAAATTTGAATTAACACAATTTTTTTGTAAAAAACTACAATATTTGGATGTTAGTTAAAATATACCGTTTTATTAAACTTATTCATATTTCCGGAAGCTGGATGTTGCAATAAACTTTAAACAATTAATTTACTAACATTTTTCTTCCATGTTAACATATATTTTATACACATTACAGTAATTATACAAATTTTCGTACTTGCTTTTGATAGGCTCTCCAGAGTCATTCAACAGTTTCATAAATGCCCAGCCACAACACATTTCTCCAGAAATCTAAAAATTACACATATTTATACTGAAAACAAAATTTCAAGATAAAAAAACAAACATTTAACTTATACAACATACAATTGCAGTGCTGAAAAACACATTTTCTTTAATTTTAAATGCATACCATTTTACTAAATTTTATAAAGAGAATGGTGTATAGGAGTGTGCGCATTGTAATATGTAAACATATTTATTATGCAGGGTGTCCAGCCTTAATGTGACCCAATAGCTAATTCCCGAACCGATCGGCTTAGATATGCACTTCCAATTTGAAAAATGTTTTAAAAAAGTTAAAGAATGTTTTTACGTGCTTTTCGAATAAAAAAAAACCCATTTAGACAAAAATGACATTTTTATACGATCCCCAGGTCCTATCACTTATATTTAGGAAAAGATGCAGTACACAAAAACAAAGTAAACACAAAACGTTTCATTTTTTACAATAAAAACTGGTCGAGTTATGGAACCTTGAAAACCATACATTTCATCCATTTTCTCGGCAATTTTTAAGAAGCTAGTAAGGGGCCGTCTCCAAAGTGAAATTAATTGGAACTCTGCCAGGAAACTTTCACTCTTGCACGTCACTCTTATGTAAATCGTTTTTAAATTTAAAAGTACATTCCTTTCGTTAATAATACAATAATTGAGTACTTAAGAAATAAAATTTGTACTGTGTACGAGTAAAACATAGACAAAACGAGCCTTACAGTAGTCGCCTACGATGTGTAACATCCGACATGTTATCGTGGTCAATTCGCAATAGCAACTTAAATCCTGAAAAAAATGAATCGAATATGATTGGAAATAATTTTCTATGGAACAATTATATCTTTAATGAAAATTTTATTTAATTAACACAAGGAGTAATGCAATTTTTTATCAAAAATAATTATTCTTGTTCAATTTGGGGAAGAGCGGTAATGATAATTTATGATAACTAAAATATGACACATATACTTGTGTTTTCAAAGTATTTAAAAACAGTTGAAAAATAGCGTCAATAACAGTACCACTGTTAGTTGTCGAAACATTTTGATTTGTGATCATTTCGAGCTTGAGTTCATTATTCAAAAAAGCTATGAGTGTCTTGGCTTCTAGCAAACTGAAGGTATCTTTAAAATCCCCACTGAAAATCATGGGAAGCGAGTGATAGTTTTATTTTAAAAAAAGAGCAGAACCACACCTTCGATATATGGTAAAAGTAAAAAATGCAGGAAATCTTTAATTTTTTGAACCGTTTGATTCGGAGAAATGTATACGACCACCGAAATCACCGTTTGTCCATTTTCAAATAAGCATTTTGCCGCACATATGTCCCCAATATCTTGACTAACAATACCCAGTCCACTTGTTTGAAGATAAGTAATATCCATATGTCGAGAGCCACAACATGTGAGTTGTTCTGTTTACGATAGATCTCAACACCAGCTGCTCTGTGGCAAGGACGTTTAAATTGTACGCAGCAATCGAAGTCAGGTATCCAAACACGTTCGTCATTGTCTAACCACGTCTCTGCCTAAAGGATTTAGCTTCTTCTCTGATCCTAAAGTGAGGAAAAAAACAAAGATACCACGCGGCCTAGACCGCAAGGAGTGGGGATGGGGGCGGAGACCCTCCCGAATGAGGAAGAAAAAACAGAACTTCACTGAATAACGTGCGCTTCCCCAACTTCCTGTTACGCATTTCCGTCCCTTTTCACGAAATCACTCCCACAAATCTCCAGCAATCGAGAGGAAAGATGTTACACATAAAAAAAACGAAGAAAACATTTCAAAAGCAGTTTAAAAAAAAATAGACTTATTTGCTGCGGTACTGATCATGGTGAACATTAAAAATCTGTTGTGTAGTTGCTTGAAATTTAATATAGTCGTATTCTAATATTACGAATTCTAGTACGGGAGAACGAGATGTATACAAATGAAAAATACTGCGAAATGGTACTGTTGTGCGAGCAGTATAATTGAAATAAGAGAGAGGCCCCCCCCCCCCCAAGACCTGATGTCATTAAATTTCCCAGTCGAAGACATCCATCTTATTGTACAATTGCCCGTGCTGTTCAACGCTTGTTTAAAACTGGGAGTTGTCATAGACGAATTCCCTTGTCTCGTGCCACACCTTCAAGCTTGTGGATACCCGCTGAGGATGTTCTAGGATTACTAAATAAATTGATTTAAAAAAATGAACCAGAAAATTTTCTGGATTAAAAGTTAGAAAAGAAAAACACTTTCAATTTTTTGTTTAATTTTGTTACTTGTTTTATTTTTGTGTGGAGAGGGGCGGCATTTTTCATTTTGGTCCGGAGCGACAAAACTGCTGGAGCCGGCCCTGATACGGTGCATATCCTTATATCGTCCAATCCTGTCGCTGGAACTAATGCCCGGAGACCAGGAGCGTCGGTTTGATTCTTGCAATTTCGTGTTAAACACACTGGATGAAAATCCAGATTTTTTTAATGAAGTTTTGTGGTCGGGTGAATGCCAGTTCTCGAGGCAAGGCGCTATTAACACACAGAAAACACATTATTGGTCCCTAGAAAACCCACATCTAATACGACCGAATCTCCACCAAGTGCGTTGGTCGGTGAATGTGTGGTGCGGAATATGGAAGAACACCTTATTTGGCCAAATGTATTTCGATGGACAATTAACATCAAAATCATACACGGAAATTTTATCTGGACCGTTAGCCAATTTTTTAGAAGATGAAATTTCCTTAAGGGATTTGTCACGCATATGGTACCAGCATGATGGTGCACCCGCACACAAATCTACGCAACCATGTACATTTTTGGTGCAGACATTTGACACTAGAATAATCGGCTACGAAGGTCAACAGGAGTGGCTCCCGCCCTAAGTCATCTGGATTTCTTTCTCTGGGGCTTCCTAAAAAGCAAAGTGTACGAACGTGAATTAACGAGTAAATCTGACTTACTCAATCGAATCAGCATGGCATGCAGGTCTGGGAAACCAACTATGTTGCAGAAGCTACAGGCGGAGTTTCTGACGCGGGTTCGGTACTACATTTCTGCGGAGAGAGAAGACAGTCATTTTGAACATTATTTAAATTTGGTCATTCTGATATAATAAAGCCCCTTATTGATGAGTGGCGCATCATTCCACATTATGCCATAATTTGAACGGTAAATCCTGTATTCTTTTGCTGCTATTTGTTAAAACAAGCTGTTTTAATCTTTTCGGTACAAGTTGTAGTTTTTTAATTTAACTTTTATTTTTTGCCATACAGCAATACAAATTGTCAACCTATGATGTTAATTACAATGTTTTAATATTACTATGATGTTTTTCTTTTGCTCTTTCTGTAGAGAGTGAATTACTGTTCTCTAAACTCAATTTATATACAACCCCCTTTTCTGAGCAATTCAGATGCTTGAACTTTATGTAGGCTTAACTCGGTCAGTTTTTATCGTAATAAAATGAAACTTTTTGTGTTTACTTTGTTTTTGTGTATTGCATCTTTTCCTAAATACAAATGATAGGACTTAGAAACCGTTTAAAAATTTAATTCTTGTAATTTTTTTGTAAATGGATTTTTTTGGTTCAAAAAGCAAGTAAAAAAAAATTCTTTACCTTTTTAAAAATATTTTTCAAATTGGAAGTGTATATCTAAACCGAACGGTTCGGGAATTAGCTATTGAGTCACATTAAGGCTGGACACCCTGTATATATTATAATTCCCTCTAGTATCATTTTTAGTAACTTTTATAATCATTTAGAATATTACTTCAGGACCCGCATTAAATTATTTTGACTGGCTTACCCACATAATCGGGATTTTAATTGTAATCGAATAGTAAGATTGCTTCAGAAACTAATGGGCGGTAGTTTCTGACTAATCATCGCTTTTGTAGAAAAAAGTCCCGTGACCTTCACCGGTCAGTATAAAAAGCGAGAGTTCTTTGTTCCTCTCTCTCTTTGTGTCTGTTTGCCTTCAACAAGTAATCGTCGCCTCTTGCTTTTGCAATGTCGCTTGTGAGTGTTCGTCCCTGTTAATTTGGAAATACAAATGTGGATATCCTTTTACGTTGTGTGTGTGTGAATTAAATAAGTTAAACTTAAATTTTGAAGATGTTTCCGGAAACCAGATAGCAACAATCCAAAATAACCACCATCGGCTAACCCTTATATATACAGTTGACTCTTGCTAATTCATACCTTCAATAATACGAACTTCTTGCTAATTCGAAGTATATGCTCAGTCCCTAGAAAAACTCTTGATATTTCGAACTAAAAGAATACGTTTTGGTACACTCAAACTTTCGAAGTAAAATCTGTGGCTAGCCAGACTACAACATGCGATAATTTAAAGTTATTTTATAAAACACTCACTATCATGTACAGGTCTGTAGTAAACAGGTTGGAGCTTACAATTTTTGTCAAGTATTGTCATTTTGTGTCTCTCCTGTAACGTAACTCCTTTGATGACCATCTGTCTGCTAACCCTTCTTTGTGCTTTCCGGTTCCTCAGGCGAAAATAACACTTTTATTGCTTTCCTTCTTCAAGTGGAAAATAGACCAACCACACCTGTTGTCAGCCATCCATGTCTTTCGTTTAACATGTGTCCTTGCTGCACATATGTTCAGAAAGGATGGTCCGCTATTGTGAAGAGACGAGTAGGATTGTGTATTCTGCGTCGGACTGACAGGACAATTTATGGCTTGTCCGTGTGATTTATAGCACGTGGCATCAAATAGGGCATGGATCGGACTGGACAGTGCCTTGAAGAACCAATGGTGTCGGGGACAGAGTCTGAGAAAACCAGGTGCGAAACGATTTTATTTCCAATGAGGAAGGGAAGTGATTTGGAGAAGCGTGAAGGAGCCCTGTTCGAGAGGTTAAGAAAGACGGAGTGGAAAGTGAAAGGAGAGGAACGATGGAGGAGAGCAATAAAAAAAGAAAAAAAAATCGTCGAATTTTGGCGGACTGATTAGGCGAACAGAGCCTACCCAACGTCGATACTATTAAGTATACCTCGTAGCTGAGTGTGAAACTGTGAATACCCCTTGTGTTAATTTTAGATTTTAAAATAATAATATTATTTTACTAAAGTTGTGGTAATTCACGTCCGTTACCTGTTAATTTCGATAAACCTTGGGCTCCTACTTTACATTCCACCTCAGTGTCGCCTTATCACATGAAGGGAATGTCATGTCTTCTTTTAAAAAGTACAAATGCTTAACAATATCTGAAAAGTATAAGGTGATAGAATCAGTAGAAAAAAGGTGAGAGGAAGGTCGATGTAGTCAAAGCATTTGATATCCCACTGAGCTCGCTCTCCACTATTATGAAGAATAAAGAGAAAATTGTTAGGTCATCTTCGAGTAGAGAGAGAAAACACATTAGTGTAAAGGTAATTTTTCGCGTTTAGAGCAGTGTTTAGTTAAATGGACGAGACAGTGTTGAGGACAGAATATTCTAGTGGACGACTTTTTATTGAAGGAAAAGGCTAAAGTATTCGCCAAAGAATTAGGAATCGAGTTTTTGGATAGCGAGGAATGGCTTAAATATTTTAAGAAAAGGAATGGGATAGTCTTCAAAAAAATGTGCGGGGAAAGCTCGAGTGTCGACATTAATGTTTGTTCTAAGAGGCAGAACTCGCTTTCAGATTTAATAAAAGAGTACGATCCACGTAACATTTTCAACACGGATGAAACCGGACTCTCTTTTTTCAAGTGTATGCAAGAAAAAAAAATTTACATTCAAAGATGAAAAACGCCGTGGAGGAAAACATAGCAAGGAGAGGTTAACTGTTTTACTGGCTGTGAACATGGACGGCTCAGAAAAGATTACTTCTCTCGTCATAAGAAAATTTGCAAAACCTTGGTGTTTCAAGGGCCATAAACTCATTCTCTATCACATACCGCTCAAACAAGAAGGCAAGGATGACCTCCGAACTCTTTAATGAATGGTTGGTTTCATTGAACACGGATATGAAAAGCCAGAAATTGTGTTCTCATATTTTTAGACAACTGCATTGTGCACAATAACGCACAACCTTTATCAAATGTGAATAAACCCCTCAATTTTTCCCTTCAAACTAAACTTCAAAATTTCAACCACTTGATGAAGACATCATGCATATATTTAAAACTTTTCATCAGCTTGAAGTCATTAAATGCGTTTTGGATAATCTCGAGAATCACTATAATGAAATTATTTCTATTTTAACTGCTTTGATTATAATTGATAAGGCTCGGAGAGCTGTCACTCCTTTGCCAATTCAGAACTGTTTTAAAAAGTCGGGCTTACCAACGCCGAATCTGGTTGATGAGCACGATACACTCATGGAAGGTAATGCTGGACCATCCCTTTGGGAAGCTCTCCCAGTACAAGATTTGACGGTTAACGACTACGTGCAGGTTGACACGGACATCGCTATATTTGGAACCATATCTGATGATGAAATTGTGGCTTTGAACCACAATAACACAGAAAGTGTTTCGGATACACAATTAGAAGCCAAATTTAGAACAGTTTCATTAAAAATATTCTGGTCAGATCTATTCGAATTCTATTGCCATTTGCAACCACTTATTTGTGTGAAGCTGGGTTTTCAAAATATGTTGCGACAAAAACCAACTATCGTAGCAAACTTGATGCAGCACCAGATATGCAATTTCAGTTATCAAACCTAATCTCCAATTTTAAGGGAATCATGGAATCAAAGAAGCAGGTGCATTCTTCACATTAAAGATTTTCTATTTATTTTAGTTTGTTTTGTATTTTTATTAATTATTTCTATGATAATTTTTTTAAAAAAAAGTTTTGCTTAGCTCAATAAAATTTGAAATACCAAAATAATACTTGTTTCATTTAATATCAGGGATCAAATTTTGAAAAGTCGTTGATTAAAAAATATTCAGAGTTCCGCGATTATTGGCAACAGATTTTGGGGTTCCACGACCAAAGAAGTTTGGAAACCACTGCTCTTGATAATTCGAAGTTTTTCATTGGTCCCTCCAATTTCGTATTATCGGGAGTCGGCTGTATATATATTATTTAATACAATGTATTAAATAAATATTTGCTCAGATTGATCATTTTGCAAATGTACTCGAGTGTTTATGGTCAGTCGAAGTGTTTCCATGTTTCGCCATCAAAACGGTTGTTTTAAACAGGCGTTAATCTCGTGAGCAAAAGTAGAGCGTGTAATGGCGGAAATCATCAGACCCTAATACAGCAACAATACCGAATATTCTCTCATTGCCCTTTAAATCTTGATAAGCTCTATGAAATGCTTTGAGTGAATGTTTATGGTTCATGGTACAATTATCCCTGATCATGACAATTCATTTGCAATACTGTAGCCAATCCACCCTTTTTTTTTCAATGGTACACATTTCATCTTGTATTTTAAGAATGTTCAATGGCAGCTGATGTGGAATGTGCAGTTTTTCCGCCATCTAACACAGTGACAACAATGCACGAAGATGCAATTCCCTATTGCAAACATATTTTCGCTCGACTGCACCTGAAAGTTTAGTTGCTACAGGGAATGAAAATCCGGAGGTGGAACTCGAACACAAAGCCATTTGACCTCATTCCAGCAATATCCAGAAAATTTACCGAAGCTTTTGAAATCCGTATCCAGGTTCTCGTTCCCACCCCGAGAAGTACTTGATGCCCATTTTCGACGCCCTTGCTCCTGTAAGTTCAGTCTCTGAAGGGGGACATTACGATCGGTCGGCATTATCCGGCACAGTTACGGGAGTTTCTAAAATCCGATTTGACATTATTATTGTTTCCCATCCAGAAAACATCAGGAAAGCATTTCTCTCTCCTCAAAAATTAAATCAAGCCCTTTCCACAGTTCGTGCAAAATACTTTCGTCTGGCATTATTTGACGTAGATATGAGATTATATTGAATTGGATTGAGAATATATATATTCGGATCGCCAGTTTCGAAATACAATTAAGATCCACTTTTTCGTCTCTATGTCTGCAGTGGCCGCGGTAGCCAAGTGGTCAAGGCATCGGATCATGGCTAGCGTGTCATGAATTCGAGCCCAGTACCACTGAAAACCCGCCGTGTAGGGGAGCGATTCATGTCAAATCTGTCGAGAGCTCAAACGTCCTCCCTTTGGTGAGGTGTGGTAGTTAGGAGAGGGCGTGCCAGATCAGGTGTCATCCGCGTCACTTGACCATGGTTCAAAATTACGCGGTCAGTCGCCAAAAGCCCTCGTGTAGCTGAAAAGTGCGACGTTAATATTCACTCACTTTACGTCGGCAAGATAGGCTGGTACTGCTGTTCGAGAATATTCCGATCCCCTGGCATTATCTGTCAAAAATACAGGAATTTCTATATTTCGATTTCAGACTCGCTTAAACCATCTCAAATTACACCAAGAATACACTTTTCCCACGCCAAAACTTTAAGGTGTGCTCTTGCCCCGGTTTGCGTAAAAGACGGTCATCCTGAATTATCCGGCTAAGTTACTGTTATTTCTCAGATGGAATATCAGATTCAGATTATCCGTTTTGAAATACACAATGACAAAGTTTTCATCGTCCAAGGCTTTTAAGGCAAGTCCCTGCTAAGGTGTGTCTAAAATACGGTCGACTGGCATTATCCGGCAAAGTTATCGAAACTCCAAAAATTCAATTTCAGATTCTATTTTCACACTCCGAAATGCACACGGAGCTGACATTTGATGCTCCAGCGTGAGCAAGTTCAGTCGCTAGAGATAATGAAAATCCGGACGCGGAACTCGAATCATTTGCCTTTTCTCCTAATTAATACAGTATCCGGCAAGTTTAGTGGAGTTTCTGAAATATAATTTCAAATTATCGTTTCCCGTCCCTAGATGCAACTGGAAATTACTTTTGTTCCCCTGAGCTGGCAAGTTCAGTCCCTGGAAGGGGCATTAGGGACGTCCGGCATTATCTGGCAAAGTTACAGGAATTTCTAAAATTCAATTTCAAACTCTCGTTCACCATCCCGAATTACAACAGAAACGCACTTTTCCCGCACCAAGACTTTAAGGGTAAGCTCCTGCCATGGTTTGTGTAGTAAATGGTCGTCTTGAATTATCCGGCAAAGTTACAGTTATTTCTCAGACTGGATATCAGATTAGGATTATCCATTTTGAAGTAAGCCAGGGTCCAAGTTTTCACGATTTAAGGCTTTTAATGCAAGGCCCTGTTATGGTGTGTCTAAGATACGGTCGGGCCGCTTTATCCGGCAAAGTTACGGTTATTTTTGGAAACTGACTCTAAAATCGGATTCCAAACCCCGAAATACGCCAGGCATCTAATTTTCGTGCATTTTGGTTTGTAATATTTGCTTCCACAGACGCATGAGCAATGCCACATTTTGCGATTATTCCCTTACGGGAATCTGGCAACGATTTTTTCGGATTCTTCACATTTCCGGCAATAAAAAAATTATGGCGCGATTAATTGAAATAAAAACTATCCTATGATCTAAGTTGAACGAAATGACACACAGTACGCAAAATTATATTATGATCGGTTGAGTAGTTTCGGAGTCCATTGCGGACAAACACTGTGACACGTATATTTTATATATAAAGATATACATATATATATACTAGCTGACCCAGCCCGGCGTTGCACGGGCTTTTACCGAGGGTATAACTTAATCCCCATGTTAATTTCCTCCTTTCTTTCTGACGCCAGCACTTTTGTGTGGGTGTGACGCGTACGATGTGAGTGTATGGCCCGTGAGTGCGTGTCATAGCTTTCTCGTTTAACATTTTCCTTTCTCTTCACAAAATCAGCACTTTCAATATTATTTCTCGAAATTACTTTTCCTTCTTTGTTTCTTTCCTCTCCGCTTACCCCGGGGTTGCACGGGCTTTTACCGAGTGAATAATTTCATCCCCCATGGGAATTTCCTATTTCCCTTAGGATGATAGTACTTATGTGTGTGTGTAGGCGCGCGATGTGAGGGATTTCTTTAACTATGTCATAAAAACTCCCTTTTTCGAAATTTGTTCTTAAATTGGAGTGGTGTGGTAATTAGGAGAGATGGGTGAAAGCTCAGGTGTCCTCACCACTTGACCGTGGCTTAAAATTTCGAAGTCCTTCGCCAAAAGCTCTCGAGTAGGTGAACAGTGCGAATTTATAAATCACTCACCCATTTTCTAATTCATTCGTTGCAGTTTTTTAGTCCCCGGAAACGAAAATGTAGCCTTTTTAAAAATAGTTGTATGTTGAAAAAAGACAGAAAAGTAGAAATTTTTCAAATTACAAAATTTTACTACTATTTTAAATCTTGAAGTAAAATTGTGAGGATATTTTGAAATGTTCGACACACGGGAAAAAAGTTTCATGCAATTATCTTTATAAAAGAAGAAATTATTAAATGATTATTTTGAGTGTTTTGTTAAAATTTGTTCAAAAAAGTTTTCGGTTTTTTATTTTTTAAATCACTGATTCTAAAAGTTTTAAAAATCATTTTTATATAAACGCAATAATTTTGATTCATTTTAGAAAAAAATCATAAAATGTGCAAAATATCATTGTTTTGTAAAAAAAAAAGTTTTTTTTTTTAAAATTCTTAAAATAAAAGGTAGTTTTCGGCATTTTATTTTTTTAATCATATTTTAAATGATCAATGAACGTTTTAAAAATCATTTTCATTTAAATTCATCTATATTTATTCATTTTAGAAGAAATCAAAAATACAAAACAAAATTAATTAATTATTCTATACTAATATTGATTAAAAATATTCATTTAGCAATTAATTGTGACATGCCAATTTAGTGATTTTTGATATATTAATAACAACACGCAATTAATAATGAAGAACTTTTTATTTGAACATAGCTTTTGTTTTTTCTAAGGAAGTTATGCTTTTTAACTGAATAATTCAAAAAAAATTTCGAAATGGACAAATTTTGCGTTTTTATTATCAAATTATATGTCAAAAAAAGATTTATACATTAGGCATTATTTTAAAGTAAACTATAAGTTTTATGAAAGGGAACAAAAATTTTGATACTGATAAATATTTTAAATGAGTCTCAGAAATGTATTGAATACATTTTGTCATCTTAATCTAACATCTATAATGATTTAATTTTGAACATTATCTAAAGAAAAAATGACGTAAATTGAAGCAAAAATAACTTTCACTTGCATTCGTGGAACAACTTGAACTAGAAAGTGTTTTCCTGGAACCCAATTTCAAACACGTCGAAGAATATGTCTCAAAGTAATATTTAAAGTAGATTATCATGTTACAGCACTTCATGTAAAAGCAATTAAAAAAAGTACTTGCATTTATGATTAAAAAAATTCTAATCTAATTTTCTTAGTATAATTTACTCATTCAAGTGTCACCTATCCATGCATTATATTTAGTAACTGAGATATGTGCTTCCTTTTTCTCACACGGTCGAAGTCTAGGTCTGTTGAGATTAAGTGCAATCGCATTACTTATTTTGAGTTTAATTTGCTTTTGTAGCCAACGTTGAGAAATATATTTCACTTAAACATAATGTTCTGAATGTCTTAAAACTGTTCATAGATGTGTGGGAAATCTCGTGTATTTCGCTGAGAGGGAATTTGCAACCTAAAATTTAGATGCTGTTCTTGCTTAAATTTAGATTTTAACATCAACTCTGTTAACATGTTCATTTTCCTTCATTATAGGTGTTGTATTCCACAAATGTAAAAAGGAGCATTTTCCATTAGAAAACTATTTAGTTTGCAAGACATTGTGCAAACTAACGAGTATAAAATTATCTCGTGGTACCCGAGATAGTAAACAATAGAATATTCACAATCTAGTAGGAAGTATAAGTATATAGAGTTTAAACAATTTATTATTTTATAATAAAAGTTTAAAGTCTTGCAAAATAAAGTTATTATATATAAATGAAATTTTAAGTTTCAATGAATTGGGGGGGGGGGCGATGAGCTTTAGATACTTGCGTTACTTATAAACTTCATAGAGAATGTGAATCCATTTTGCATTACATATTTATTTCTACTAGATTTCTTATTGTGACTCGTGGAACCCCAGGGTTCCGTGGAACACAGTTTGAAGACCACTGCCTTAGGATATTCAACCCTCAATCTAATAGCGCCGAATGGGCAGTCAATTTGGAGAAAATAGCAATCGAAATTCCAACTATACATTTCATTTTATACAATTAAGTTTTAATCAGCTCCAGCGATGCAGTGGCATAGGTGATAGCGTACCTGCATTTTTTGTGATCAGTCAGGGTTCTAGTGGCACAGTAGACTTACTTTTTTTCAATCCATTTAATTATTTTTACAATTAAATAATTTTTCTTATCAAATATTTTATATAATTATAAAATAACTGTAATAATAAAATATCATAAACAATATTACATATTATAAAACTTATTTTTATCTAATTATAAAACTATTTGTAATTATTTTACTTTTTAAAATACAAAATACTTTTATAAAATATCATTTAATATAATATAATTTTATAATAAATATTATTTATTAATAATGTTATAATAAATTAATATTATAAAATTTTTGTAACATAATAAAAATATTTATATAATTATAGCAATTGTTGTAGTTTTTAAAATATAAAATAATTACATAAAATACTTAATAAGCCTTTTTTAAATAAATTTATTTAATAATAAAAATAATTTAATGAATCGAAAAAAAACAAAGCAAGTCGATCGTGCTACTCGAACCCTGACAGACCACGCGGAATGCAGGTGCACTACCACCTATGCCACTGCATCGCTGGAGCTGAAAAAAACTTAATTGTATAAAAGCTAAGTCTGAATTTCGAAGGTTATTTCTTCGGAATTGACTGTCTATTCGACGCTATTATATTGACGGTTGAACACCCTAAAGGAATACTGCTATTACACAAAATCTCATCCCGAAATGAATTTCCTTAGTCGTGCCCTCCCCTTGTTAGATAAACAGTTACAGGAGCAACTAAGAAAAGATACAGAATATTACCACAATGTCCTCAAACGTGTTATTGCGGTAGTACAGTATTTGGCTATAAGAGTTTTAGCATGTAGAGGTACCAAGGAAGTTTTTGGTTCTCCTCATAATGGTAATTTTATGGGTGCCCTGGAACTGCTAGGAGAGAGTTCGACCCATTCATTCGTGAACATATTGAACAGCGAGAATTACGAACAAAATTGTTAAGATCACGCATATCAAAAACGAAATATTAGCAAATAATCAAGTTCATGGTTAAGCAAATAATTAAAACAATTACAACTCAACTAAATAACGATGATACAATGTACTATTCAATTGTGATGGATTCAACACCAGATTTGTCCCACAATGACCAACTTGCTATTGTACTACGATATTGTTTTCGGGGAAAAGTGTATGAAAGATGTGTCTCATTAATAAAGATTAGTAGTCACACTGGATTATACTTATTTAATTCTCTACAACAGTTTTAGAAACAAATAGACTGCCATTGGATAATTGTAGGGGAGAGTCATTTGACAATGCTGCCACTATGTCCGGTCGATATAATGGTGTGCAAGCTCTTCTAAAAGAAAAATAAATAAATTCGCTAATTATGTATCGTGCGCTGCACATTCTCCTAGTCTGGTTGGTGCAGAATCAGTTAAGGTTGAAACTGAAATAGTGAACTTCTTTGGTTTCGGGCAACAAATATATGTTTTCTTTTCTGCTTCGACCCATAGTTGGGAACTTCTAAATTGTGAACTGAAATTTACCTTAAAAAGTTTAAGTCAGACCAGATAGTTTTGTCACTGCTGTATAAGCCTTAAAAGATAATTATGGTAATAACATGAATATTCTTAAAACATTTAGTGACAAGGAAAATAAAAAAACTGATTTTCGAAAAAACGTAGTAAATTTTTTAAATAAATTAACAAAATTCGAAAATGCCATTTTAATTATATTTTAGGAAGAAATTTTTGAAAAATTTAATTCAGTCTACAAAAATTACAAACTTCTGGATTGGACATCTGTGAAGGAAATAAGTTAATTATGTCAATAAAACGTTTATAAGCAATGTACATGAATCAGATAAAAAACTAAAGGAGTATCAAGACACAGCCAAAAAATTAAGTCCTAGTGTAGAAAAAGAATAATAGTGATGTGAACAAGAGATGGGTTATTTCAAAATCTGCTGATAAATCGACAAAAAAGCTCTGTATGGGACAGAAAAATTTAAAAGGGACACGCTTATTGTTTCGTTAGATAAGCTAACCCTTGATTTAAACAGAAGTCGAGTATATGCAGAATATAGTACTTAAATTTTTGATCGATTTGCAAAATCAGAGTGAGGAGAACGTCGACATGGAGAGCGTACTACATATTCAGATCACCTAGACCAAGATTTAGTAAATGAAGGTGTTCAACTCAAAACTTATCTAAAACAAACTAAGCTGTCATATACTTGTAGTGATATGTTAAATTTAAATTTTGAAAAGAAGCTTGTTGACGTTTTTCCAAATTTGTATAACGTTTTAAAGATTTTTATAACGCTCCCTATTACTAGTGAAGCGGAGCGTGGAGATTCTTTTATATATATATGTCCTATATAGAAATATAGGACAACAATGACAAATACTAGACGTACTTATTTATCACTTCTTTCTATTAATAATGATCTCACTAAAGACTTAAAGGATGAGCAAATAAAAGAATTTGAGCACAAAGGTGCAGAAAAGTTTTTTTTTTTTGTAAATTATGTTATTGTTTATAACGAATTTAAATTGTTTGAAATAAAAAAAAACCTTAGGAGTGTATTTAAAATTTTTCCCCACAAAATTTTTTTTCAGGAAAATAGCAATTTTTTAAATTATTTAGGGGCCCCCAGGTATCATTAGCCCAGGGCCCCCAAAGGTCATGGTCCGGCCCTGCTCGTATGTCATGCTTAACTTTCAAATATATCTCTTCAATAAGAAGTGTACTTGAGAACATCTGCCTATAAGTGGCTGCACTCTTATACTTAATGCATGTCGATTTCTCTCTTAGAATCAGATGCCGAAATGTTTCGTTGAATAAAAACCGTTTTTACAAAATGGCTTTGGTGTTGACTCGAAAACACGACAGCTATATATATATATATATAAGATAAAAAAAAATTGCAGCTTGCTAAGGAAAATTCAATTAATATGTATTGCATACTTCTGAAATTTTAATAGCTCCTGATTAAAATGTTTATCAGACAAAATTAGAACAATATATAACATTATTACTCAAGTATATTACTTTCAATACAATGCTGAGAGTTTTCTGTTATTGGTTAGCTTTCAAGTAAAAATGGAAGTTTTTGGATTGCAAATTTTGATAATAGTAAAATTATTTAAGTAGCCAAGCAAATAGTTAAAGTATAAAGTAGTCAAAGAAAGTTCAGGGGAGAGGTTATTCAATATATATATATTTCCCATTAAAAATCTAAGATTTTTTCAAAACATTTTATATGAATATAATGAAGTGCTAAAAAATTTCATTCTTACTTCTTTGTACAGATAAATGTATGCATGCCAACATTTAATACAAATAATGCATTTTTAATATTTATGTAAAACTCCTTAGTATATCAATCAATTTCATATTATAAACTCCTCAAACATAAAAAAGTAATAAATAATTATAAATCATTACAAGAAATTTTGTTTAATCTTTCAACCATAAGAAAAGTGATGTATTCTGAAAAATTACATGAAATAAAGAATATTGAAAAAAAAACCCCACCAATAACTTTCTAAGCAGAGAGAGGTGTTGATTGTTAACCAGTTTTTACTCATGTATTTCGTTCATGGCATTGGAAGATTAAATATTACTTTTCCCTTTCATCTGAAATCTTATTCATGAAATTTTGTGCAAATTTTTAATTTATATATTCTTAATTAGAAAAGTGTTAGCAGTTGGTAGAGTTATAACTTCAATGAAGATATTTCAAACACAAAATGGCATTAAAATATAGATTCAAATATGTACAGTAAATTCTGCAACATGTTTAGATTAATTTACAACATTCTCAGTAAAATAGTTAATATATTAGGAATATTATTCATACTGAGTAATGGAACATTTACAATATGCATGAACTTATATAATTCAAATATGACTTAGACTAACTTACTCCTCTCGAATTTTCATAACTCATGCAGAGTTCAAATAAAATACCTAAAATCAAAATGAATATATAAACATATAAGTATTAACATTGTCACAAACAGTTACATTAAAAATTGAAGTTTATTAGATGCAATCAATATATAAGCAAAGAGACAGAAAAATATGTATGAAAATATGCATTTCAAACTCATATGTACATTTTCCTGTATAACTTTGAAGTAAAAAAGCTATTTATAAAGGCATATTAAAAAGTAATTAAGAAAATCAAATAATTAGTTTATAAATTAAAGAGGTTAAGCACATAAAATTAGTTAATTTTAGAATGAATGCAAATACTAAATTTAAATAACAAATAAAATGAAAAATATTAAAACTGAAAATAAATTAAGATTTGTTCATTTATCGCAATGCTTATCCAATTAGTATGCAGCAACAATGTTTTTTTCAGTAAAAATATGATATGTTACATTTTGAACAATTAGTTATTTTATGGATGCAATTAAAAATTATTACATTACCTTTTTCAGAAAAAATTAAGAACTGGGTTGATAAATAAATAAAATTAACAAATATAATTGTATTAAAATGACATGCAAAATGGGCTCTTTTTACTAACAAAGTGTTCAATACCACTCAGTACACTTTATTCTCAGCAACATGTTTAATAATAATCATGTTTATAAATTTTACATTCATTATTCTTCAAAAAACAAAAATAAACTAACTAGATTCACTGAAAAATAACACAAATTTAATTAATTGCCTCATTTGAGAAAAAATAATAGAATATATATATAGATATGATAAAAGCAAAATTTAGATAGAAATCAAAATCCTCTTCTACAAAATAATAACTATATAACATAAAGCAATGAGCTTGAGAAAAGAATATGCTTTAAAAATAAGAGCAAAATAGTTCAAAATTTTAATAAATTTTCTGAACAGAAACTTGTATGGCCATGAAAAATTTAATTATATTATATGAGATGTCATGACTAATTTCTCACGATCAGCTTATTATTTCAAATGGTCTTATACTTTTTTGGAAAGTTTGCTGATTTTGAATACTTTAAACAATCAATAAATAAAATAATAAATACCTAATGTGGGAACACATTTATCACATTTAATAAAAATTTCACCATCTTCAGTACATGAATCTTTAGCTGATATCTAGAAAACAAAAAATACAGCCATATAATTTTAACTTTTAATTTTTTTCAATGAAACAGGAAAAGAAAATTTAAAATTGAGTAGTAAGCAATACTTTGAAGAAGTTTTCCTTTGAAGATTTATCTATACTTACCTTTGAACTAAACATCCATAATTTGGGTGTACTTTTGCTCCATTTTGCTTTTACAGTATGAATATTACTCAAAACCTATAATATAAGGAACTTTTAAAACATTCAAAATAAATGTTTAGAAAATATAACACATTTTAAGAAATGTCTGCTATCTATAAATAACAGTTATCGATCTTTTAAATAGCTTTATTTTTTTCCAGTATGCTTGTGATACTAAGAAATAATTATCTTAAAAAATGTTAAAAATTTCATAAGATTCGCCATAAATTGTAAAATTTATTCAAAGACATGAAATACTAAATGAGAAATTTTCTGCAAATTATTCTTGACATGATAAAACCACGCAGAGAAGGCACTACTGTGTTGTGTAAAGCAAGCTTACATTGCGGTGGGTTATAATCCTCCAGTAGAGCATTTATCCATGAACAAAAAACAAATTTCCTAGAAAACAAAATCTAAAACAAAAACTTTCAATTTTATAAGATTTCAAACAAAATTTTAGAAATTTTTTTTACCAACGGTCTTTTTTTACATTTCTATACACTGAGAAGTAAGCACAACCTGAATCTGGGAATATCGTATTCTTTAAGAATTAATAATTGCATTCATGAACTTCTCAGGTGCATCCCAAATTAAGCAAAATTCATGTATCTAAATACCTTTATGTTAAATCTCTTTTTAAAAAAGTTTCTTGCTTTTTTCTCCATTTCTAAAAATAATTACATAAAACAGTACAAATGAAGAGAAATGAAAAGAAAAAAGAAATGCTTCAAATTTTAGTTAAATAAAGTTCATAGTTATGTTATACAATATAAAGAGAGAGAGATTGTACATAATTTATCATTTTAAAGTAATAAAATATGATTTTTTTTTAAAATTTCAGAATGAAAACACAGAATAGAAAATATTTACCTTACTACCATCATGAAAGCACATTCGAATATGACAGCTTTTCACAATAAAATCTATCAAAATTTTAAAATATTAAGTCAGTCATAAAAAAAAATTAAATATACAACTAAGTAAGGTATTAGGTAAGGTAGAAATATACTGAACATAAACTAGTTGAGATAAAAGTACTGAAACATTGAATAAGAATGTTGTTAGATAAAAATATATTTCACAGGAAAAATACAGGGAAGATAGAAACCATAAATTTGCATATTTAGACATAAAAGACACAAAAAAAAATGCTATACTGTTAGCTTTTCAAACATGCTGAAGCATAAAATATCCTTATTTTTTTATGGCAGTATTAAATACGTAAGAATTATCTTGCAAAATAAGAAAAAAATAAAAAAGAAACTGAACAAATTAAAAAGTAAAATAGGTTTCTTCTTTGAAATTAAAATTAACAGTATACAGATAATTCATTCTATAAAAAAATAAAAACGGCTTTTTACTATGCATTCTGTTGTAGAAACCATACCTTTTGGTGGTTCTGGAATTTGTCTAGCTGCAATCAGATTAATTTTCTTTTGCAATAATGTTGCATTAGGTTTTAACTACAAAAAGAAAAAATATATATTTAAATATTAAATTAGGTGAAGTGAAACTTTTTCAAACACTACTTATAGATATAAATGATATAATATAATATAGGATCAAATAGTTGGAGCAAAACAAACATTTAATTTTAAAAATATCGAATAAAACATAAACAATCAACAAAATTTAAATTTGCTTGCAATCCAAAATAGATAATCTTAAAGGAAAAAAGTATTACATTAAGGAATTTTAACACACATATAAATAAAATTTTAAGTTTATTCTTTCTAAAATTTGGATATAAAATTAGCAGTTTGATAGTTGAATATAATTCTACTTTTACCAAATTTTACATTTCACAGATAATACCAAATAGATTATTCTCCTAAAATATTCAACTTCAAAAATGGTAGCTAAAATTTTATTTTCAATTTATTAAATACATTGAATGAAGTTGATAAATTATAAGAGACAATACATAACCAAAAGATAAGTGTAACAGAAAAAAAAATACTAAAGAAGATTCTTATGTTTAGCAAACTAATATAGAATCACTTACAAATGTTTTTTCATACTGTATATCTTTGAAAGAAATACCAGTTTCATCAAGTTTTGGAGCCATAAAGTTTCCCAGATTGTAATAAGAATCTAAAATTATTTTTATAATTACATATTAGATTTTAGTTTTATTAATGTTAAAATTCTTTATCTTATACCATCTTAACTCAAAAATACACTCAGTTTGAAATAAAACACATAATTAATACTTCTATAGAAAATAATGTTAGAACTTTGGAATTCATTATGTATTGGGAATGTAATTTGGAAAACTGTATCAATGAGTGAAATTACTGAAAAAATAAGCTTAGGCACTTTAATCAATATATAATGCATATGTGAACAAAAATCAACAACGAGATATATTCCCAAAAATAAACTGATTTAAAAACAATTTTTACATTTTGAGTACTTGTACTAAGATAAGTCCATATATTCTATTATTTCATTCTTAATAACATGGGTTAATTTTTCAAGTCAATGCATAGAATTATATTTATCGTTAATCTTTATACTTTTCACTCCAAAGGATTTTTAAAAAATAATTACTCAAACTTTTAAAACATTGAAAAATTATTGTTGTACCCTTTTCATATCTTTTTCGAAAAAGAAAAACAAAAAAAACCCCCACAAATGTTAGTTTTAAATAACAGTGTATTCTGAATCCTAAAAGTATTTCTTTGTTTTTAATTCAGATGAAGCTCAAGACAATAAACAAGAACACGTCTTTAATTTGCATAAATACATAACAGAATAGAGAAAATTAAAATTCAAACATACTGGAAGTAATTACTATACACACATGAAAGAAAAACAGTATAGTAAAATTTGAAATTCCCAAAGTATATAGAAAATAATGTTAAAACAACAAGTTAATATAAATTCCTGTTTTTTCTCCCCCCCCCCTCCATTTAAACAAATGCCCCAAACTGGTTCTTTCATGCTTCCAAGATGAAATATTTAAAACAAATTTTTAAAAAGTAATAATACCTAAGTTGCAAAAATTTGATCAGTTATTAAACTGTGAGTATGCAATAGAAAAATATAAGTAATACATTCTTTAAACTGATTGATTATTTAAAAAAGCACAATTTAGGTAAAAAAAAACTCTTCAAAAGTTCATTTTTACTTAATGTAAAAATATATATATATATACTTACTTTTCTTTAGATGCTCAAAAAGAATTGAAGGCCGAAATCCTTTCGGGAAAAAATCTTGATTTAACTGTAGCATAGAGAAACGATCCTAAATGTATGTTAAAATAAACTAAAATTATGCTACATTCAAACAAGTGGAAGTACATGGTACATTATCTAACTTTTTTTTTAAAAACGCAATCAGTTTCTATATGTTTGTGCTTGTTTAGTTATTTAAATAAATTTAGCTCAATTTAAAATGCTAGGCTTATAAATTAATATAAGTTTCTAAGAGAAAATAAAATACATTTTCTAAGCCCAAAATATAATTCTTCTCTGTATGTTTATGAAAAACCCTCTCATTCTCTTTCCAAGAGCCCATGAATATATCCATATAAATACATAAAATACTAAAGCTGCCTACTCTAGAATAAAGTTCCACCAAACTAATTTGAAACCAGGTAAGCATGGCAATAGGATGTATTGTCATACTGAACGAGACTATCTGTATTACAAAATACTGTAACCACAAAATAACTACATTCAATAAAAAGCAACATAAAGTTCTAGCACTAAGAAATGCTTTTATTGATATTATAGGATTGTATATAAAGCCCAAATGAGAAAACGTGCCACTTTATAATTGCCTATGCCACTGCCTATTTAAGGATGCAAACAAGCATAATAAATTTAAGCACACTATGTCCAGATTCTATTTTTAGTCTGGTAAAGGGAAGGAGATTAAATTAACCAAACACACTTGACATTTGTACCTTTTAAGAATAACTTAAGATACTTCAATGCTATTGTAACTCTAATGTTATGTACAACATGTATCAGTAACTAATTAACTTTTTTATAAGTATATTTTTCAATCACAATTATATTAAGTGCTTGAAGTAGCTGCCATTTTTACTTGACGTTCGTTCTGTAAACACTCGACACTACAATAAAAGAAAATCTGAAATATTAGTTGCTTCATAATTGATTCAGAGACACGAGTTCCAAAAACAAGTGAGGATCTTTCTGCTGTGATGGTCATGCATCATTCAAGATTTACAAAATTTCTTTCTATTAATAAATAGTTTGAATGGTAATTAAATCTTGTAATATAAAGCATGCTTTTCATTTGAACTCTTTATTATTGGATCAGTAACGGAAAAATAGAATCTGACTGAAACAGAAATATTTAGTTACCCAATATAATAGTCATTTTGTCTAAAATTGAATATAATATATTGATCAAAAATATTAATATTAATAACTACCACAAGGGACATTGGAGGCTCATCTTCCTCAGCAATAGGAGAACTTTCACTAGGTTCCTCAGATAATATCTGCAAAATATATTAAAAATAAGCTATAAAAAATATAATATGAATCAAGTAAAAATAGCTGAAAAGCTCCAAGCAACACTTAAATGAGGACTTTTTTTGCATACTTACAATAAATATCAAAGTAACTTTTACATCTCGTATAGTTTCTTTTGAAGATGAAGTTAAAAGAAATTAAACTGAAAAATTTTATGAAATAAAAACAATTAAAACGAAATGAATTTAAGTGGTAATGAAGATAGACGTAATACTGAACCATAATTTAAGTTTTCAGAAAAAATTCTCAATGAGGTATATAAATGGTTAAGAGTAAATACTGTTATACTATAAAAGGTTTTTTTAAAATTAAAATTACAGGTCTAGAGAATGAAATGCATTGTATAATTAATTAAATTCTAATTCTATCTAAATTCTATTCTAATTAAAGTTTTTAAAAGGTGTAGAATACATTAACACAGTATAAAGTTTTACTCAATTGTATGTATAACATATATTTTTTAACAGATATACATTCAATAACTTTTTAAATTAATGTTTTATAGAATTTATATCTAAAAGATATTTACACTAAATTACCACTATAGTTAAAAATATTCATGATAATATTACAGTAATTTATAGTATACTTTACGAACATTTAAATACAGAAAGCTTTAAAAATGAACTTATTTCAAAATGATTGGAATAAAAAATTTTAATGGAGCATATATATGACTTACAAAAGGAGATGCATTGCATTAATCAAGGTTGACAAATTAAATTCTAATGTTAAAATATTTGGCAAAGTCACTAAAGTAAGAGTTCTCAATCTGTGAGATGCTAATTCAATGGGAGCATCAAATATTAAAAAATTAGTTCCATGTTATATAAATAATTACACAGAAAAAAATAGATCTTCAAAAAATCTTTGGTAGAATGCATGATTGAAACTGAAATGGGAGTGAAATTTGATCTGAAATACCTTAAGATTCAGAATAACTGATTTAATAATGGTGAATTTTTTGTGAGCAGTTCTATATTAAATAAATAATTACACAGAAAAAAATAGATCTTTATTAAATCTTTGAATGAATGTGTTTCAAACTGAAGTGGGAGTGGAGTTGTTGTTGCTTCTTATCCCAGATGGTGTAGCTGAGCTACACCATATGCCATAAAACCAAAACTCTCCTAAAAATCCAGAAATAAGATAGGATTTCCTAAAACATTGTCATATGAAAAACTCAAACAATTCAGAATATGACTGGGAGAGGCCTGATCAGCCTCGCACCTAGGACATTCTGGGAAGACTTTCTGGCCCTGTTGAAAAGTCAGAGACTTGATGTGGCCACTAAAAAAGCGCGACAGAGCCGTCTGCTGATACCTAGGAATATTAAGTTGGTAACACCAACGAGGTTCTTCCCCAAAATAACAAGTCAGGGGGTATTCTCCAAAATGCATTCAATTCTAACCTTTTAATAGAGGAGAGTTCAGCAAAAGTTAGACAAGTATCACTCAGCAAAGTGTCAGCAGTAGCAGACTTGGCCAAACTATCAGCTATCTCGTTACCATTCAATCCAATATGGGAGGGGACCCATTGAAAGTATATACAGTGTCTAGAAGAAAGTCGAAACAGAACATCCAGAATATTTAGGCTTGTCATATCCCCAACAGTTGTCTAACGAGAAAGGTGCTGTATAGAAGCACAGCTGTCAGTTAAAATCCAAATGTCCCTGAAGAAAAGGTCAGAAGCTGTGTCAATAAATTGCAATAAGTTCAGATCCAAAATCAGAACAGTAGTTAATACTCCTAATTTTGATGTCAAATATGCTATCAAGTGTCTCAATGTGCACGTTGCTTCCAGAAATACCACCGTTGCCCATGCTGCCATCAGTATAGATTTTTAATGCCGTATGAGGGATGCCATCAATTGTCTCTAGAGCAAACTGTCTAGTAAATTCTGGTACATCAGACCTTTTACATACCCTGGTCATTAGCTCAGTCTGGAAATGTATGCGATCAGAGTCGAACTTAAAATGAAAAAATGGCTTTAAGAAGTGAGGTTCAATATTACCAGAAAACAGACATATATCAACTGCCAAAGAAAAGGGCTATGTTTTTTTAATCGCCTGTTATTGATCCAAGAATGGAGAGATAGGCAGAAGTTCTGTGCTGGGCATTGTAGCTAGATAGCTTATTGTAATATTTTACCAGGCTATAACTTCTTCTCATAGAAAAAGGCGGTAAATCACTCTCATACAGAACAATATTATTAGGGCAGCTATTACGAAGGCCAGTAATTATTCTTGCGGCACTCAGTTGCACTCGCTCAAGCTTACTTAAGTTAGCTTCAGAAGCACAAAAATAAACTGGAAAGCCATACTCCAAAATTGGCCTGATTAGTGAGATGTAGGTTGTTCTCAGGGTATTGGCGTCTGTGCCCCAATCACACCCGGAAATATATTTGAGAATGTTAAGTCTTTTTCTGCATTTGACTAATTGAGCCTCTATATGTCTGTTACTCAATATACCCTGGTCCAGAATGTAACCCAGATATTTGGCATTTTTTGCGTAATTTAATTCAATTCCATTCATTAATCTTTTGATCTTGAATACCTTAAGAATCAGAATAACTGATTTAATAATGCTGAATTGTTTGTAAGTAATCAGATATAAAGACTAGTAGATCGATAACATGATTCTATATTGAATTGTAATGTTTTTTTTGGGGGGGGGGAATCCTTAATTATAAAATGTTCATACCACAACATTAAACTTACACACACAGAATCGTGCTACAACAATGCTTAATGATACACAACATTTTATAATTTTGCTGTAATAAGAGAATAATAAAAGAAAATATCTCTAATTTAATTATATTAAAAAATTTCTATTGTTCTTAAAACTTTTAAATGTTATTATTTTTGCACTAATTACTTCGATTAAAATTAATGTGTTGTAACAAATATATGAAGTTAAAAGATATGGGATACAGCTGATGAAATGTATTAATTTAAAAATGAATAAGAAAGGATTTTTAATGAATAAGAAAGGAAAGTAATTTTGAAAGAAAATTGCTTCTCCTTATTAAATGAGATAATACCAGAAATTTTACAGAATTTGATGATTCATTCATTAAATTACATGAAATAATTAGAATATGAAAAGGCAAATTTAAATAGCTAGTTAATGCTCACTTTTAACTAAAACAATTTTATTATACTTAATATGTTGAGAACAATGTAGGTGTATTCACAGCAGCCATCATAATAAATAATGTATGCATATTATAAAAGTATTTCACTTAACACTTATTTTAAATAAGAAAATGAAATGTTCAAAACCTACATGACTAGTGATATATTAACAGCTGAAGAACAAAAGAATAGTAATTGAATTCTCATGCCTTAAATAAAAATCCTTTAAATACATTTTTACAATTTTAATAACTAAATGAAAAATTGGGTTTCTCAAAATCAATGAACTTTTTACCTTTCTTGATGGACTTCTGGATTCAATTGAAGAACAATTCTTCCTGAAAATAGAAATAGATAGTTATGAGACAGATATAAATTGAAGGAAATTATTAAAACTGAAATGGTTTTCAATTTTTTCCTTCATTATTATTTTATTACATACACAAATTCTGAAATATACTTTCCTTTATTTCATATTCAGGAACCCATATGCATTTAAAAAAATTTGACATTAAATGAAAGTAAATTTTAATTCTCAAGTATGAGATACAGGAGCAACAATTTTTAATTAAATTTTCTCATATAATTTGAATTCATTTTAAAGCAATGGCAACACTATAATCATATTAATTTGTATAAAATATCTATCATAAATACAAATGAATTGATATAACAATAATTCTTGTCAACTGTGAGTTAGTAGAATGAGAACAATGCTTATTTCTTAACAAATTATATATGAACAATCTTGTATCAAAATTTTCTTTTATGCGTATATGTAACAATTTGTCTAAAATAAAACTCACCATTTTTTAATATGCAGAAGTTCCTTGACTGAAAATTTCCCTCATTTTCAATTTATGTTATTTTACATAAAAATGTGGCTAAGAAAAAATCCACGTCATTATTGTTATATTTTGCTTCATAGTGCACTGTTAATTTACACATACTTCCAGATGAATTATTTCTGACCGAACTCAAAGGTCCAATATTATATCTTTGAGCTACAATCAGATGAGAAGATTGACTTTTTAAGAGATACTTCACTTCTCATATCTTGTGCATATTAAGTATACTTGTTATTAAGCCTTTATTACAAAGCATCATAGACATTTAAAATGAGGACCCTTCAATTACTTTACCAACTACTCTACTAAAGTTACAGTATGATGTATCATCCAAGCAAATTTGTAAGATGTTTCTTTCTTTTCTAAATAATATTCATCACTAGCAGTTGTAAACATTAAAAAAACATTCTAAAAAATTAAACTGTAAAATTTTGGTGCGTTTTTTAATATTTCCCTGAATTTTAAAATTTCACTACAGTTGAACTTCAATTATTTGAGAAAATTCACAGAAGAGAAGAAACTTTCATACTGTTAAACCATTTGATACAACAAAAAAATGTTCATAAACTATTGTTCCCAAATTTTAGCATATATTTTACAGTATATTTATTAAAATGTATTTCATTCATTATCTTCATATTTAAAATATGGAGCAAAACAAATACTTATTTTATACATGATCTGATAAAATATCAAAATTTAGATTGCTTACTTTTTTTTCCCTGAATATAATCCCCCTAAAAATGATATGAATTATATTAAAAATCACAAAAAGGGAAAAAAAAGACAAAGAATAAAACATATACACACAAGAAATCCTCCTATAAAATTCCAGAAAACGGAGTTAAAAAAAGAGCTTACCTTCAATTATTGATTTTACATGGTCTGGAATCTATAATATAAAACAAAATTTATTTCATACAAATTTCACAAGCCATAACATAACAAAAACAATATTTAAAATTATTTTCAATAACATGACCAAACTGCTTAAGAGAGAGAAATTAATATTACAAAAAAGATTGACAGTGAAAAAAACACTGAAAATAATAATTATCATAAATAAATTTGATGACATTTTTTAACTTTAATACATTACTAAATATTTAAAACAGACAAAGCTGCAAAGAAAGTGTTTTCCATTACATTAAAACAGATTAAGATTTTAAATTACATTACTAAAAAAAATGAAATTTACAAACTTGAAAAAATTTAAAATAGAATAATTACAGAATAATTTTTTATGATTGCTTAATTTTTTTAAATCATAAATGCATAGACATTTTCAAATAAATACCAAATTCATTACAATATAAGAAAAAGCCGCCCATCCAGTATAGTGGTCAGTGAAACTGACTGCGGTGCCGCAGGGACTGGGTTCGAATCCCGGAGAAGGCATGGATGTTTGTGTTGTAATCCTTTCTTCTGTCTGTGTTGTTTACCCCTGTGTTATACATTGCGTGGTGCACGTGGTTTATAAATGTTAAAAAAAAATTCTAGTTCCAGTATATAATTCACTGTTAAATATCTTAAGCTTGGATTAAATTTTTTCATGTTAATATTATTTTACATACTTATTTTGCATAATATTAATTAAACTGAGAAAGCAACTCAGCAGAAAAAGTCACAGAAACATTACAAATAAATTACATCATAGCATTTTCATTTATATTAATATAGAAAAGTCTATAAATGTCTGAAAATTCTTCAATGAAAATTTAGTAAGTAAAAATAATGGAGTAAAACAATAATGAATCAGTAAAATAATGACAGTAAATGTAACCTGAATAAATTTATCAAGCGGACAATATTAACAAAGTTGGAATACATGAAGAAATTATGATGAAAAGAATTTAAAATTACAACATAATTTTTGTATATTAATAACATGCATGCTTTTTTCTTTTAATGAGTCAATAAACAAATTTTGACAAAAGTGAACAATGAAGTTCTGTGTAAAAGTCAGGGCTAACAAAAATTAAATTATAAGCAATGCATACTCATTTATTTTGGAAGAGTTTTGAAAAAAAAAAAAGACAAATAAATATAGCCACTTTAAGACAGTACAAACAAGCATAAAAATGTAATAATAAAAACTGTACTTTAAAAAATGTAGATGGTACTAGACCAGTTATTCCATCATCATTTCTTGCTTCCCACCATCCATCACTCCTGAAATGTTTTATAAGAAAAGAACAATTAAACAAGAAAATTATACTGTTCAATTATTTTAGAATTATCAATTGTGATTTTGCATAATTTTTCTCCTTAAAAACAAGGACAAAAATATTTTGGCAAGCACATTTTTTGTATAACTTCCATTATAAATCAAAATTCTGTTAGTACTTACTTGCAATTTTTGCTCCTGTTTATATATTTACTTCAAATAGTTTTCATGAAACAAGAATGAGATTTTACAAGATTAAGATTAGCATGACACAAAATTATTGATGCCTAATTATTTATAATATCTTCATTTAAGATTTTTAGGTTTAATTCAAATATGATATAATGTGGGCCAGAAGTCACTACACAGTTTTAAGCTAACATAATTTTTTAATGTTATATGATAAAATATATTTATTCATATATATGGTCACTGAAGATCTGACATGTGTAGGGGCTGATACACATTAAATCTATCAAGGCTTAAAGTCCTCTCATTCGTGAGGTGTGGAAATTTCAAGAGGATGTCAGCTCAGGTGTCATCCGCATCACCCGATCAAGATTCAAAATTATGAGATTCATTGCCAATAGCATTTGTGTTACTTTAGAGGGCACAAAACAAAATCAAATATACATATATGATACAGAAGTATACAAGTATGAGCTTTTTCAGTTACATTTGTCATAATAGCTTGCATAATCTCTTTTTGCATCCTTTTCTTGAAGAATATTGGTTTCAAGCCCAGCAATAGTTCTAGGCTTATTGGTGAAAGCATGCTCCCCCACCTCCTCTCAAAAAACTCCTCGCCATCTCAATATTAAAAATTATGCATATATGTCCTCAGATAACAACCCCCCCTCCCCCAAAATTAATTTTCACAAAAGCTATTTACATTTTAAATTATAAGTGGCTTTTGGACCACTTGTCCATGAACTTAGTTGCTGAGAGCTATAAATAATTATAAAAGTACAGCATATTTTCATACATACCTTAGACCTGTAATAATAAGCAATTCACCTTGCTTAAATGACAAATCAGTCTCTTCTTCAGCTATAAAATCATGCAATGCTTCACATTCAAAAGTCTGTAAATAAAAGATCATTTGAAAACCTTTTATTATCTGAAGAAATAAAACTCATCTGTTTAGTAAAATAAATATTTTAATCATGAAATAAACATATAAGATGAGACATTATACTCAGATAACTGCAATTTGATTAACATAGTATTAAATGAAACTTTCGAAATAAAGGATCTTGGAATAATATAAAAACATGACATGAAAAAATCAAGTCGTTCATAATTATTCTTATATAGATATAGCAATAATAGTTTCACACAAAAATTTTTTAAAAAAAAGCCCAACTAAATTAGAAAATTAAAGATTAAACATTTTTAAGAACTGAAATGAAATGCCAAGGAAAAGCTTATATTTTTAATGGAATTCAAATTTAGATAAAAACATAAATAAAAAGAAAACTTAATAAAAAGAAGTAGTAACTCAACTTTTTATACTTTTAATGCACTAATGCTAATATAAATTTAAGTGTAACTTTTTGAATTAAATTCAAAAATATACTTTTGATTCTGCATAATATTTTATAAGCAAAATTTAACTTTATATTGTTTTATAATGTTCTCCTATAATAAATAAATAAATCACTACAGAGTGATAAACTTTACCATAACCCTATTTTGAGAAATAAATAAATAAAATTATTCAAGTTTAAAAAGTGAAAATCTGCATGCAAAATTTTTTTGTAGTTTCTATGAAGGCATAATTATATATAATGTAATATTTACCACATTTGAACTATCCTCCTCTCTGTTCTCACTTTCTGCTTCACTCATAATGTAAAGAAATTCTGTATTATCGGTTATTCAAATTCCACACAAATGAAATATACTGAAATATTTTAATCTAGAAAAGTAAAAGCATTGCAATGAATATATATACATATACATAAACTTAAGAATATATGTATTATTAGACATATCAAAGCATACAGATTATTGAAAACTGAGAACACTAACTATAGTAATCAAGAGCTGAATAAAAAAAGTCATTAACATTTCTGAGAAAATTTACCTTTGCAGACTTAATAATTTACATAATAATAGACATTTAATAACTTTTTGTAAGAAAAATATTTCTAAAAGAGTATTTATGCAATCTCAAAAAGTACACATATTAAATAAGATATGTCCAAGATACTGAGAACTTAATTTTCATACTTTTAATTTGGAATACCTTATTATTGATTTTAAATTGGTTTAAATTTATTTATTCAATACTAGCTAGTATACCAATTCATTGCATAGGTGAATTTAAAAATAAAATAATCAAGATGGAAGGATAATAAAAATTTTAATGAGGTTCAATTTTTAAATATTTTGAATACATTTAATTGAACTGCAAATTAAGACTGCAATAAAAGAATGATTCTGTTAATAAAATAGCTCAGTCAATTCTATAAAGATAGCTAAATTACATGATATTTCCCAGGTTCATCTGAAAAAAGTGAAAAGGTAAATAAAGATGAAAGAGTCAAAAAAAATTTAAAAGAGAATGGATTTGTAAGAAAAAAAAATCACGAAGTTTAAAACATTAATTTTAGTAAAAATTTTAGGCAGTCATTTGTGGATAGACAGTATACATTTAGTTTTCTCTTCGGTATGTTGAAATATAGATTTTTTAGACTATCAACACATGAAAATTTTTGGTATAAAACTAAGAGAGTGTTTCTCTTTCTCTCCAAAATATGAAAAATTTCCACCTTTTCCCTTACCCTCTGAATTTCAATCAAAAACAGCCAATTTATTTAAAATAAATAGACTCAGTTTTATAGTAATACTAAACAAAAATTACTGTTCATTTAGATTTTTTACAGAAAGATCAAACATGCAATGATATTTTGGATGTTTTAGTTTCCTCATTTGGATAGTAATTAATAATTGTATGCTATATTTATGGGGCAAAAATTGCCCTACAGTATTAACATAATAAATGCTGGACTCTTTCTTTAGTAGTTTATACAGCATATTTTGGCAACATACAAGAATCGAAATATACATATGAAAATGCTTTATTTTCATAATATTTTTTCTATATATTCTTACACAAAATGATCCAAAATATAAACAAATAAAATAGAAGAAATTACTTTCAAATTTTGCTGAACAAATTAAACATATAAAACTAAAATTTTCACATAATCCTGATGTAAAATCTATAAAAGGGGGTATTAAGATAAATGTGAACAAAAGAATACTCACAAATCAAGTTAATCTTCACAAAATGGTAATGACCATTTTCGTTTATTTTACACACAAATGGTTCGAGAAATTGAAACTTAATGACAACTCAAATAGTTTAGAATAACTTGTCATCAGAGACGAAAAAAAAAAGGATTTAATTGTAATTTCATTATTTATTATTTTTCAACTCGCGGCTTTTTTTTATAAGGAAGAACTAAAGGTCACAGGACTGTGGGTAAGTAAAACAAAAGCACATTTTAATTTTGGTTGCCATGGTAACTATACAATAGGAGTTAACTTCAGTTTAAATGTCTTTCCGGTTGCCACTGCGCTAAATCTTACCTGAATACTTTCTTATGGAGAAGCCAGAAGTATGGAGCTTCATACTTCTGGCTGTGTCATAAACGCTAACATAATTGAGAGTTAAAAATGATTGTTGAACAGTTCTGCTACATAAAAAAAAGTCCGAATTACGATTATACCTTAAAAAGGGAATGTATCAAACATATGAAATTTAATATTAGTTTCGGAATGATATTTAACATTAGAAATTTTTGAATAATCTTAGATGAATGTTTTTAAAGTAGCTACAGAAATTATATAAAATATAAGAGTGATGGAATGCTTACTATTTTATGAGCTTTTCTTTTCCTTTTTTAAAAAATTTTTGGAGCTTTTTAGAAGAGACATTTTATTTTGCCTTCTTAGATTTGTTTCCTGCTTTAATTTATTTTGAATCGAATTATGTATGCGTTCTCAATTTTTACCAGCAGCTTTCAATTTTTGAAGATCTATTTCATCAGAAGCCATATTTTTATCATATGCTCTCGTTTTTTCCTAAATAGACCCTTGTTTTTTAATACTCTTTTATAAGCTTCACTTGTATGTAACGGAATCTTTGAACTCAATTTTTACCCACTTTAACAGGTCAGATTAATTCGAAATTTTGCTCACTTGCCTCGGAACAATGACAATACAATAATTTCATAACTTTGTTCCATTGTCCGGATCAGGATTATCCGGATTAACGATTTCCCATTTTCAGATCCCATCCTGCATCTGACGATTAATTTCAGATCCCATTTCCAGATATGGCGACTAAAAGATTAATTTACAACTTAGTTCGATTAATTTTAAAGGATGTTTTTTAGTTTTTTAACTATTATTTTTAAACACGTTTTTATTAGCTTCACCTGTATGTAAAGGAATCTTTTAACTCTATTTTTACCCCCTTTAAAATGTTAGATTAACTCGAAATTTTCCATACTTGTCAAGGATCGATGATAGGACAATAATTTAATAATTTTGTTCCATTGTCCTGATCAGGATCATCAGGATCAACGATTCCCCATTTCCAGATATGGTGACTAAAAGATTAAGTTGCAACCCCAAAGCGAAAATGCTCATGGTTAATACTAATACAACATACAAAAAACGATCTACAATAAAAGCGTGGTTTTTTTTCTTAGTTTTTTAAACTATCATTTATTTAGTTTCAACATGTCAAATTTTTTGAGGTTATGTTTGATCGTATAATTTACTATTGAAATCCTTATCAGTATTTATTACTATCAATCACTATTTCTAGAATAATTTTATTTACATTTTTTAGACTTGTTTTGTGTTTATAACATCACAGTCAATATTTATTAATTGGAAATGTTATATCCACTTATTGTTTTATGAGGAGGAGAATGCCGAAGATCTCGTTTCTCATCCCCTAACTTCCGTACCACAGCTCTCACAATAGGGAGATAATCAAATTTAATTGAATGATATGCTATAAGCTTTTGTGTGCATCCTGTTTTATTTGTTTAATATATTGTCGCGTAGAAAGGAATAAGGCGATGTTATCCAATACACAATTTATTTTGTCGTAGTGTTTTACACGGGCAGCACCACAACTGAAGACCTATCCAGCTGCAGTACTTTTATAAACCTGGTGGAGGGTTCTAGAATAACCACCAGGGGAAAGATTAACATAAATTCAATTTACATAATTTGCAAATGTCCATAATAATAAATAATGAAAGTCATGATCGAACTTAACAAACAAATATCTGGGAGGCTCGAACCCGAGCCACTTGCATTGTAGAGCAGTGCTCTAACCGTTCGGCCACTCAGAGCGTATCAGTTTGTGACATTTCTCCCTCCTTAGGAGACACAGCGACCCGCTGTAGTTGTTTCGAACGGCTTCTTGTAATAGGTCCAAAGTAAACTTGTTTAGGGTTCCTTTTGTCAAAAACAGTCCGGACTGGTTCCGTAGGTGACTTTTCTTGTTCAATATCTTCTAGCTGAAGGTCAGGGTCTTTATAAGGTTTCATTCGCAGAACATGTACCACGTCTCTTAATTTTCGTTTGGTGCGCATACTATCACAAGGTTCCACTTCATAAGTCACTTCGGATAACCTTTTTCTCACCCTATAGGGTCCAAAGTATCGCTTTAACAATTTCTCAGATAATCCAACTTTGCGGATTGGAGTAAATATCCAAACCAGGTCTCCCTCTTTGTAATTCACTATCCGATGTCTTTCATCATAACGGCATTTGTCTTTGTCTTGTGCTCTTGTTAGATGTATTTTTGCTAGTTGTCTAGCTTCTTCGGCCTTCATTATCAGGTTTTGAACGTAATCATTCGCTGATTCATCGGGAAGAAAGGGCAAAATGGCATCTAGTAGAGTATCCACATCACGTCCATGAACAAGGAAAAATGGACTGAAACCTGTCGTCTCCTGCTTTGCGGTGTTATATGCAAAGGTGACAAATGGAAGTATGTTGTCCCAATTCTTTTGGTCAACATCGACATACATGGCCAGCATGTCAGCGAGTGTTTTATTGAACCTTTCCGTGAGGCCATTTGTCTGAGGGTGATATGCAGTAGTTAGCAAATGATACGTCAAGCATAAATTATTTACTTCTTTAACGAGATTCGACAAAAATGATCGCCCTCTATCGCTGATGATTTCCCTTGGTGATCCATGTTTCAGTATAACGTCTTCAACCAGAAATTTGGCTATTTCCGTGGCTTCACCGCTTGGCAGGGCCTTTGTGATAGTAAATCGAGTGAGATAATCTGTACAGACAATTATCCATCTATTCCCTTGCTTTGTTAGAGGAAATCTTCCAAGTAAATCTATCCCTATTTTAGCAAACGGGATATCCCCTGGCAATATTGGATGAAGCAATCCTGGAGGTCGCTGAGGTTGAGATTTTCGCCTTTGACACTCTCGACAATGAGACACATAGCGTCGGACACTGCGGTATAGGCCAGGCCAGAAATACTTCCGTCTGATTCGGTCGTACGTTTTGGCAAACCCTAAATGACCCGCTGTCGGTGCATCGTGAAGGCTTTTTAATACGTCCCCTCTAAGATGTTTCGGTATGAACAATAACCACTGCTTTCCTAAAGGATCGTAGTTTTTTCTGTATAAAATTCCACTAATTTCTTTAAACTTTGAGAAGTCTCTCTTTCTAATCATTTCGTCTCGAATATTTGCTACATCAGGGTCTTTACTTTGCTCACTTTCGAAATTGGTAATGGTATTAAGGAATGGTATATCTTCAGTGGGCTCTTCTTCAATTTTAAGCAGTGGGCTCCTCGATAAGCAATCAGCATCCTGGTGCTTTCTTCCGGTCTTGAAAACTATTTCCACATCGTACTCTTGAAGACGCAAAGCCCACCTTGCTAATCGCCCAGATGGATCTTTTAGATTCGCCAACCAGCATAAAGAGTGGTGATCTGTTACCACTGTAAATGGGTGGCCAAAGATATAGGGTCGGAATTTACTTATCGCCCAAATAACTGCTAAACATTCCTTCTCTGTAGTCGAATAATTTTTCTCGGATGTTGAAAGTGATCGGGATGCATAAGCAATAGGCCTTTCAAACCCACTCTGTATTTGTACGAGAATAGCACCAATGCCATATCCACTGGCGTCAGTATGTATTAAGGTTTTAGCTTCTGGTTTAAAGAAGCCAAGCACAGGATATCTCGTCAGCAGTGATTTTAAACGGATGAATGCTGATTGATGTTCTTCTTTCCATACAAATTTAACATCTTGCTTCAATAATTCGTGCAACGGCCTGGCGATGTCGGCAAAATTATGGACAAATCGGCGATAATAAGAGCAGATCCCTAAAAAGCTTCTAACTTGCGTAACGGTTTGGGGGGTTGGAAATTCTAGAACTGCTTCGACCTTCCCTGGATCTGGACGAATTCCATCTTTGTCCACTAAGTGACCAAGAATCTTAAGGCTTCTTTGACCAAAACGACACTTTTTATGGTTCAGTGTCAATCCAGCATCTCGTATGCACTGAAGCACCATCCTCAATCTCAAAAGATGTTCTTCGAAAGAGGCAGCGTAGACAACGACATCATCTAGATAACATAGACAGTGCTTCCACTTCATCCCTTTAAGGATACTATCCATCATTCTTTCGAACGTGGCTGGGGCGTTACATAACCCAAATGGCATAACCTTAAATTGGTATAATCCATCCGGAGTAATAAAAGCCGTCTTCTCTCTGTCTCTTTCATCGACTTCAATCTGCCAGTATCCAGACTTAAGGTCTATTGTAGAAAACAAGCTTGCACCCGAAAGGTTATCCAAGGCATCGTCAATCCGGGGTAAAGGGTACACATCCTTTTTGGTAATTTTGTTCAAGCGACGGTAATCCACACAGAAACGCCAGGATCCATTTTTCTTTTTCACCAGAACAACTGGGGATGACCACGGACTCTCCGAATGCTCTATGATGTCAAGCTTCAGCATTTGATCAACCTCTTTTTGAATTATTCTTCTCTCTTCAAAAGACACTCTATATGGCTTTTGCTTAATAGGTTGGCAATCGCCGGTGTTTATCTTGTGTTTTACTTTACTCGAGACTCTTATTTTGTTCTCAAAATCAAAAACATCTGTAAAGTCGTTAAGCAACTTCAAAAGATCTTTCTGTTGCGCCTCACGCAGTTCCGGGTCTACAAGGCATTTGAATTCTTTCACCGACTGTCTAGGGTGCTTCATCTGTTTTACTTCGATTTTGTCAGCATTCTCGTTCAAAGAACTTACCAATCCATCCTCAATATCCGTCATTTCAGCTATACACATGCCAGCTGGTATTATCTGTGGCTGAGAGGAACTGTTAGCAATCCAAATATCTATTTTACCATTCTGGAGTGTGGCTATTGTAGCTGGGACTTTTAGCTGTTTTGTCCATTCAAAATTCTTCATTCCAGTAACTATAACCTTTTCTAAGGTCTGGTGGTCTTTAGCCAAAGCGGAAATCTTTCTTATAGAGTTTCCTGGAATGACAACATCACTGACCGCATATAAACCAGAATTTACTTCATTCATTTTGAGATCATTTGGAGAGACTTCTCCAATCTGAAGTTCACCTGATCCACAATCAATAATGGCATCAGTTGCTTTGAAAAAGTCCCATCCCAATATGAGATCATGACTGCATTGCTGGAATACCAAAAATTCGAAAGGTTGCACCACTCCATTCAAGTTCACTCGCAACATGCATCGTCCTATAGCTTCTACAACCTTACCACAGGCAGTTCGAAGAATCGGGTTGTGTTCTGAAAACATGGGTGTCCTTAGTTGCGTGCGTAACTGTTCGGAAACTACTGAATAATCAGCTCCTGAATCAACCAAGGCATTAACGATATGCCCATTGACAGTTACGGATACAAAGTTTTTGACTAGTTTAGCAGCCGTGTATACTGGAGGGTTTTCGTTTATTGCGGCCTTACCTCCCACGCAGGTCGCATGCCTTAGTTTTCCTCACTGGACCTAACAGGTGAGCGACGAGATGGAGATCTTGATTGGTGGCGTTGTGGATTGCGTCTAGGGTACGGCGAATTACTTCTGTAACGCTGGTAATTAGATTCAGGATCGCGGCCGTAATCAGAAAGAGAGTCGGAATCCCAGCGTTCTGACTGGTCTAATTGCCTTCTTTGTCTTGCTGCGTTAAAAACACGTCGTCTATCACGGCAATATCTAGTCACGTGACCCGGTCGTCCACAATGAAAGCAAATTGGTACGTTATCTGAAGTACGCCAAAGGTCAGTCTTCCTTCCGGTATCCTGTTGAGTTGGTCTGTTTTCTTGTCGAGGTCTCGGCCTTGGTCTCCAGGAACTTCCGCCAGTCCTTTGAGTTCTGTAAGGGGAAGGCGTAGGTTTTTCTCGAGAGAGTGGAGCCAAATTGCTTCGAACTTCTTCTCGGATAATTGATTCTAAATTGCTTGGCTCGTCGTCTATACATGTTGCGATCCGTGGGAGTACTTTCTCGATTTCTTCTTTAACAATCCTTCGAATTAGATCGCTTAGATCTCCTTCATTGGCCATTGACATGGGTGTAACATTAGGTAGTCTCTCATATCGTAGCGGCACAACTCGTCTTTTTCTCATGGCATCCACTTCACGGCAACACGTAACAAATTTATCTACTGTGCTAACTTCTCTGTTTATCAGTACCTGGTAGAGATTTTCAGCCACCCCTTTCATGAGATGCGATATCTTTTGATCTTCTGGCATATTTTTATCCACTTTCCTGCATAATGACAATACGTCCTGAACGTAAGACTCATGCGTTTCGCCAGGACGCTGAGCCCTTGTCCTTAATAATCCTTCTGCAAAACTTTTTACGTCCTCAGGCTTTCCGAAAGTCTCTTCAAAAAGTCTCTCGAAGTCTGTCCAACTTTTCAATCGATCTTCATTGTTGTCAAACCACAACCTTGCAGTTCCGCTTAGATAGAACACGACATTTGCAAGACGTACTGTTTCATCCCAATTGTTGTAGTTAGCAATCCTCTCGTAATCATTTTTCCATTTTTCAGCATCTTCGGTATTCAAGCCAGAGAATGAACAAGGCTCTCGTGGCAGCTGATAGGTAACATACATAGATGGGATTGATGATGTTGCCTTGTCTTCCGTTTCACCTTCCGGCATTCTTTTTACAGTTCGGACTCGGCAAGGTAGCAACCCGTATTCTGGAGGTAGCCCTTGGAGCCTTCGACTTTCTCTGATATCCGTTGTTGCCGATGGCTATCGTTACCCGGCGCCTCCACCAAAATGTCGCGTAGAAAGGAATAAGGCGATGTTATCCAATACACAATTTATTTTGTCGTAGTGTTTTACACGGGCAGCACCACAACTGAAGACCTATCCAGCTGCAGTACTTTTATAAACCTGGTGGAGGGTTCTAGAATAACCACCAGGGGAAAGATTAACATAAATTCAATTTACATAATTTGCAAATGTCCATAATAATAAATAATGAAAGTCATGATCGAACTTAACAAACAAATATCTGGGAGGCTCGAACCCGAGCCACTTGCATTGTAGAGCAGTGCTCTAACCGTTCGGCCACTCAGAGCGTATCAGTTTGTGACAATATTTATAAATTATGAATGCAGTTTTAATGTTATATTCTTAAAAATTCGATTATTTTCTTGGTCGAAACTCTGGGAATATTTTTGAAATTTCAAAAGTGCTCCCCCCCCCAAATACCATAAAATACTGGTTTGTGTACTGTAAAGTTTCTTAAATTTTATTATCCAGTATAAGGGGAAGTTCTGTCTTTTTTGAACACGTGTACTTTTATGCGTAGTCGATCCTTAGCAAGAACTCGGATCCAATTGAAACTGGTTTAAGCAGTTAGATCAGTATACCATTGATGATTTGTTCACATTTTTTTGCAAATCAGACAGTTTTCTTAAACTTGCAAAATTGTTAGCATGAGTGAAGAAAAAGTACACTTAAGAGATCTGGCTAGTAGCGACAACTTTTTTTTTTTAAAAAAAAGGAGATATGGGGTTTTTTGTTGTTGTTATTTTTAGATTTGTTTAGTGTATTTTAAGAAAAATGTGCTAAAATAAGGAAGGGAAAAAGAAATTATTATTACTAAAATGGGAAAAAATAGGTAAAAATTGACAAAAAATAGCGTAAACGCTACCCATTCTGCACCAAAGGTTTATAAACAAATTTTCATTTTCTTCAATCTAATGTGTTGTTTTATTATTCAATTTTGAAATGACTTTCAGGATAAGAGATATTTTCTTTTTTACAAAAACTAGAGCACTTTATCTCGGCTACTATATGAAAATGCTTAAAAAGACAGAGATTATATTCACATAAGGGACTGTGAATTTTATAATAAAACAGTGATTGATAAATCTGAAGGTTAAAACAATTCTACTATTATTCAGAACTTACAGAAAAATTTTCAGTTAATTATGTGCAAAACCTTTTTAGCAATCGCTGACCCCGTTTGAGTATTTTCAAATAATCACATTTCGAGTAAAACGCGTTTTAAAGTATGACATCTTGCTTAAAGTAATGGCATCTGCTTTTACTAAAATACTTGTAGTTTTTGTTCTAGTAAACGGAAAATGATAAACTTGGTATTTTTATAAAGCTAATAAGATGCCCATAAACTAAAATCATAAAAAAAAAAAAATTGTCAATTTTTGGCAAAATTCACAGTTTTAGGGTAGTCGGATACCTTAAGACAAATAAAGTTGATGAGTTCCAAAAAAGGAATAACACGATGGAGGGAAAAAAATATTATTGTGTAACGTGTTTGGGAAAGAAGCAGTAACAACCGAACATGTCAAAGATGGCTTGTGAAATTTCGCTGGGGTGATTTTTCAAAGAAAAATCACCCTAGCAAAACACAGAAGTGGGCTTGAAGCTTGGAATTCATCAGACTACTGCTTTGAATTCCATTAAAAGGTTTAGCTTCGTGTCCAAACTCTCTGTTTGGCTGCCCCACAAATTAAGCGAAAAAAATTAGTAGACAGAATTCGACATGTTCTTTAAACCTTGCTCATCACAAAAGGGAACCGTTTTTGAACCCCTTGGTGACTGGAGATGAATGGATAGTGTATAAACACGTGGTTAGTAAAAAGCATAAGTTTACAAAGGGGAGACACCACCGTCCACATCTAAAGCTGGCGTACATCAGAAGAAAGTTATATGATGTTGTTAATGAGACCGCAAGGGTATAGCGCATTATGAGTTGCTGAAAGAAAATGAAAAGGACCATTAAGATTCACAACTTGATATTTTAAATAAATAAATTCAACGTTAACGTCAATCTTTGACCAACAGAAAATAGGCAATTCTTCATCACGACAATGCTAGACTACACTGGTAAGAAACATCTCATAAAAAGTTACAAAGTTGGTTTGGGAAATTTTACCTCAACTAGCATATACAGTATTGGATCATTTGACTATGGTCTGTTCAGGACGTTGCAAAACTTTCTTGATGGAAAAGAATATATGAATTATGAGGGTGCTAAAGGGCAGCGGAAGAACATTTTGTCTCCAAAACAGAAGATTTCCTTTTCAGGGGTTAGATAATCTGCCAGAACGCTGACAAACAGTTGTAACTAACAAAGGACATATTTTAGATTAAATTTTAAATAAAAGGTGAAAAACATTGTTTTTCTTTAGAAAAACAGGACTGAATTTTCCCTTACACCCAACACTAAATTCAATGACATTGACTTTTTTTATCCAAATATACTTAAAATTGTTTATTTCAGTTATTTAGTTAATGAGTTTTGAGTAATTTGAGATTAATCAAATTTTTAAAAAAGTTTATTACTTGTGTGTTGCTAAAGCAGCATAAAAATTTAAAATTGCAAAAGTTTCAAGCTCTGAGATTATTATTGTCAAACTTTTTATGAAAGAATAACTGTGCTTCACAATAAAAAGAAAATTCGTTATCAGAACTTGCTAGAACCAGGGAGATTTTACTATCACTTTAGAATACTAATTAACATAAAAAAAATTGAAAACAGATGTTATATATTGAATTTTATTGATTCACAGTTCTTTCCAATAAAAATGAAAAAAATTAATAAATAAATATTTTAATTAAAATAACTTTTTAACTCTATGATTTCAAATTAAAATATTATTTCAATCCAGGCAATAAAGAATATTTAAATTTTTCTTCGCATTTGGGAGGGATAAATATCCCATTTATGGTCGCGGGATGTAACATTGTCTTACGACACTTGGAAGAACTGACCCCTGCATTGCCCTTTTCACTTAAATACTGCCTGTCATGCAAGTTATACACAAGGACCCTCTCCCCCGTTTTCTTTATAACCTGGCAGATAACAAACTTAAGCGAATCGTTTCCTTCGAAACGAAAATTAGAGTTATCGAGTCCCAGCGCGAAGCGCATATACTCAGTATAGAAGAAAAGAAAATCCATGTATAGAGAGTAGTAAAAAATCAACAACCCCACCGAAGGCGGGGGGGGGGGGGAGTGACGGACGGCAGGCCGGGCGACCACCATGTTTTGATGGCGCTGGGCTTGCGAATGGAGGACGAAGTCAGGAAGGGAAAACGATCGCCATACAAAAGAAGACAATCAATGATGAGCGGGTGAGCAGTGACAGTTCACTCTGAGTCAGCTTCGGTGCAGTAGAGCGTTTGATGTTGTAAGTGTATGAAATTAGTGTTTTATGTAGTAATTAAGGAGGTTTAAGAGGCAAGGCCCATTTTGTGGTAGCATATGCATACTTTAATTTAGGATGTGGATACGTGAATAATGTTTGTGCTTTGATAATGGGGTTCTTGTGATTTTCTATAGTTCTAAAAACATTCCTAGCTAACTTAGTGATGAAACTAGATATCGGCTCCATGTGTAAATCGTTGTGTATCACATCATTTCTAACGTACCAAGGTGCGTTTGTCATGATGCGAAGTATTTTATTTTGAACAACTCGGATTTTTTTCATGTGGGTGGCGGCTGCAGCCCCCCAGACAGGGGCGGCATAGGTAATCACTGGGCGCAAAATTTGCTTGTAGAGAATAACTTTATTTTCTAGGGATAGAGGAGACTTTCTCCCGACGAGGGAGATAGCTAAATGAATTCTACCCCAGAATTTTTCTGCGAGATAGTCAATGTGTTTTTTGAAGGTTAGTCGGCTATCTAAGTGTAAGCCCAGGTACTTAACCACCGAGACCCACTGGATGTTGTCCTCAAAAAGTGTGAGTTGGGAAGGAGGGTCGATGACCCCCCATTTCCGAAAAATTATTGCTTGAGATTTATCAACATTAATTGCAATTTTCCAGTCTGTAAGCCAAATTTCTAATGTTTCTAAGAACTTTTGTATAGCTTTTAATGTGTATTTGACCTGGCAACCCTGTGCTAACACCGCGGAGTCATCCGCGAACAGGCAGGTACTAACTGTGGGGTGGTGTGGAAAGTCATGAGTGTAGATGTTGTACAAACACGGTGAAAGGGTACTACCCTGGGGAGTGCCGCTTTGGCAAGCACCGTAATTTGAGTATGTATTATTTACACGAACCCGGAAGTTTCTGTTTTGTAAATAATTATGTATAATTTTAACTATAGATTCCCAGGGAGGTTGAGTTTAATTAATTTGTATGTGAGGCCATCATGCCACATCTTATCGAATGCCCTCTTGACATCAAGGAGACACCGACAGTGTATAGTTTGCTAGCGAATCCTTCATTAATAATATTTGTAACTCGTATCAGCTGGTGTAGCGTGGAATGGCCCTCCCGGAACCCGTGTTGTTCCGGGGGAATGCAATCTATGGCTTTGCAGCGCGTTTGCATTCTCGTTAAAATTATTCGTTCGAAAATCTTAGCAGTGGCGTTTAATAAACTAATTGGTCGATAGCCTTGTGGAGACGTGTGATTTTGCCCTGGTTTCTGCAGCATGACTACATTTGCTTGCTTCCACGGTGTAGGAAAGTGATTTTTAATGAGGCATTGATTGTAAATCTTAGTTAAATGTGTAATAGCATTTAAAGTTAAGTATTTAAGAGCAATGTTAGGAATATGATCTGGGCCTGCAGCTTTTCTATTCTGCAATTTCTTTATAATGCCTCGGACTTCAGTAGGGGAAGTGAGGGGAGGTGAAGTGTCTGTTGGGAAGTTGTCGAAATAGTTAAAAACTAAATTTTCGACTTCTTCGATCTTGTCGTCACTGTGGGGTTCTGCATTTCCCTGAAAAGTGACTTCAAGTGTCTCTTTGAAAGCCTCCGCCTTATCGAAATCTGAATATACCAACCCACTCGGACCATGGAGAGGTGGGATGGCATTAGCTCTTTTAGTGATCTTTCTATGCAAATTGTAGAGGGAATTGTCCTGAGGATTTAAAGTTGATAAGAAATTTTTCCAGGTCCTGTTTTTATATTCATCGATTTCTATCCTGATCTGTCTAATGAGAGCATTTACTTCACGTTTGTATGGTGGGTATCTGGTTTGATTCCAGAGTTTTCTAAATCTATTTTAGCCATAATGAGCTCTCTGATGTTGTCAGGAAGACGGAGGTGAGGCGTGGTAATTATTCTAGTGGAAGTGGAAGCAGAAATAGCATTAGCAATCGTACTGGTAAAATTTTGAACGGCTATATCTAAATCATCTATCCTGGGGTTACCGGGTATGTTGTGATAAATTGTATCTTGAAAATAAGTCCAGTTGGTAGTTTTTAAAGTTCTAAGTATTTCTGGTTACACATTATTGGTAACAAAATCAAAGATAACTGGATTGTGATCACTGCTAAGAGTATTAATTGTAAAAACCTCAGTGTGAGCCAAATTAACTGCAAAGCCGATGTCCAAAATGTTGTTAGTGTGATAGGTGTTGAAATGAGTTGGAGTGTCAGGGGCGATAATATCCAATGCAGACCCAACAGCCCAATTGCATAGAATATTTCCATTTGTGTTTGACCTGCCTGGATTCCAGCTCGGGTGTTTAGCGTTGAAGTCACCAAATAGAAAGGCTTTGTTGTTATGGTTGAGAATTGCATCTAACTCGGTAGTATTAATGGAGACATGTGGAGGTCTATAGATACACGCCACAGTAATATTTGTATTGTTTCCTACTTGAATGACAACCGATGTATTTTCAAAGGTGTGTGAAGTACTAACTATGGCGTGGTGCCTAATGGAATTTTTCACAAAGATGGCTGTACCACCTCCTCTATGTGTTGTACGATCACTTCAGTGACAAGTGTAATTTGGAATGCTAACTCGGTCCGACGGACGAAGATGTGTTTCTTTCGTTTCCTTCGTTCACTCTATGCGCGTTCCCCATGCTATTAAGGGAAATTTTCTTCATCCAAAATAAACAACGATCTTTGGAAGCTGTTACAGCCTCAGACGTAAGGAGTGATTTCTTAAGATGTCCCCACATGTCTTCTTCCCTTCGATTGTCGAATGATCTCTTTGCAAGTACTACAAATTTTTGTTTTTTCAGATGACTTAGTTAAAGAATACTCTGATCTTAAAGATAGTTCATCATTAAGTTCCCCTGCAAGAGTTAAAAATATTTCAATAATTAAACGAATTTCTACTATAATTAAAACAAAAATATATAAAATTTACTTAATTTAAATATTGTTGTAAAAATTAAAATAGAATTTAAGTAGATGTAATGACAGATAAATAAGGATTGGTTAGTTCTTTAATCTATAGTTTTCTAAAAAAGTTAAGAAAGACTTAAAAACGTTATACAAACATTCAAAAATTCAGAAAGTTTTTTAAAAAATATTTTATTACTATTGAAGGCTAGGAACAGAGATATTTTAGAATGGTGAAAATGCTAAAAAAACGGAAGTTTAATAAATAACTTTTCTCCTAGCAAAACAAAAATGAATGTTTTAGTGAATGTTAGATTTAACTTTGTTCATGTATAATAGCCAATTTTTTTCAAGAATGATAATATTAGATTTAGATTTGCTTGTAAATCCTAGACAATATAAAATATGATAAATAACATTTGGTTAATTTCAGGACTTATAACAAAAATAAGCAGTATAATAATTTTTTTTTAAAAAATTCATATTAATATGGTTAACTTTTTGTTACATATAAAATTTTATACTCAAAATCGAATATCACACCACATTTGATTCTGTCATATATAATATCGAGGAACTGAAGCATAGTTGAATTTTTGGGATAAAGTGCAAAAATGTGAGAAACTCATAAAAGTTAATATATTTAACTCTGAAACTATTATACTCGTATGAATGCTTCATTTGCCAAATCGTTTAACTCCATAAAACAAGAAGTTGAGAAAAATTATAAAATGTTGTACATTGTTTTTAAAATGTTAAAATTACTAATTCAGAAATACGATGCAGACTGTATAACTGCAGGCACATCTTTTATCTACCGACATATAGAAGGCTTAAGATAAAATATACTTGGAGTAATTGTTATTAGTACTACAATTTTTTCATGAATAATGGAGCTAACGATTTGGCAAGTGAAAGAAAATTATTAATTCAAATTCAGTCTTCGAATTATTTCTTTATTACGGAGAAAACTTCATTATATAAATATATATTTTATTAAAGATTGATTTTAGCAAAAATGAATAATAACTATTCTGCTATCGTTATATAATATTATGAGTATTATTACTTTCATTAAATTAATCTATCATCAATATAAATCATGTAGTCTTCGTTAGCTGTATTTGAGCTTTCTCATGTTGATTTGTGCTTAAAATTTTGTAATACTCATGTTTAATAGGAGGAAGGAATTTCAACAAGTCCATCATATCTTTTCTCTTTTCTTTTGTCACAGATATATTGTATTCTCTAAGGCTTGCTTATATTTTTCAGACATAGTGGTCTACCTGCTACACATTTTCTAATATTAACGGCATTAAAATTGGTATCTTCGTTAAAGCCACGTTTGAATTGTATGAGGTGGGGTTTTGACTTTTTTCTAATTCTATCTAGTGCATTTTGAGCCAATTTATTGCTATCCCCGTGACTGCTGTAACGCCCCGGAGAACGTTAGTGTTTGGGAGCTCGAGCTAAATTCAACCATAGTAACTTTAACACAATTTTAGCACGCTATTTTTACTTAATCAACCAACCAATTAAAGGGAGGGAATACACTCAATATTAAACCTGAAAGAGCAACCCTCATATAATTAATTTAACTAACATATAAATAAAAGTACTTATCTGAATACTTAAGCACTCTTGACTCCTACGTTTGAATTCTCTTTAGATATTTTGCTTAACTGTACGACCTCAGGTCGTAATCTTATTCCCAATTCAATCTCAACTTTCAACTGTCAAATATCAACCATCGACCATCATCGCTATTCTAATGCTAACGTTTAAATAGAAGAACTCATTTGCCTAAATCTCGTCTTTTTCACCGAGAAAGTTTTTTCAACTGAGCTCACAGTTAAAAAGAATAATTTTACCCAAGAGGATTAGTGGAAGATTCGCGGATAGACCCGTTACACTAATGACTTTCCATTATACATAGATAGAATTTTCTAAAGTACTTGTAGAAAAAAAAGTCCCGATGCGTCATTTGTGAACCATATGAAACGGTGCTTTCTTTTTGCAGATTTTTATTATATTACACCAATCATCTGGCGAAAAAATGTTCTGGATTTTTTTGCCAGGGATTCGATGTCAGCAAATTGTGTATTATTTAGTAAGTAACTGTAACAGAAATTTCCTTTCAACTGATTCATCAATTCAATTCTGTACTTCAAGCAATTTCAATAAACTTTAAACAATTTAGTTGATCTGGTGGGGCATCTGGGGGAGTAATCTGGGTCAATAGTTGAGCAACAATGGACCACATGTTTCCTATCGGCGAAAGATCCGGAGAGCGAGCCAGCCAGAGAAGCAATTCAATCTGGTGATTGACGAAGAACCTTTGGACAATACGTGCCATGTGTGGTTGCGCATTATCCTGTTGAAATATGGCTGTGGCCAAGCCCTGAAGGTAAGGAAGGACCACTGGCTCCAACACCTCGGAGATGTAGCGCTGGCTGTTTAAAGTACCGGCAATGCGTACTAGAGGAGTGAGAGAGTGATATCCAATATCGCCCCACACCATAATACCCGGTGCAGGACCAGTGTGGCGGTGCATAACACAGCTGTTCAGCGTACTCTCTCCACGGTGTCTCCAGACTCGAATCCGACCATCGTGGTGTTGCAGACAGATGCGTGACTCGTCAGTAAAGACAACTTCATTCCATTCTGCCACCCACATACTTCTTTCATCGCACCATTGGCGGCGGAGACGTCTGTGGCTCTGCGTCAAGGGTAGACCAAGCAATGGACGTCTGGCGGACAGACCACTCTGCTGTAAACGGCGTCGAATGGTACGCGCAGACACTGAATGATGCGTTACAGACACAATGTGCTGTGCCTGTGGTTCGTGATGTGACTGAGTGATTCGTCACTGCCATGCGCACAATTTGCCTGTCGTCACGTGAAGTCGTGCACTGAGGTGGATGCGATCGACCACGTCGGTCCGTCGTACCCTCCTGCATTTAACGGTCACATGTCCGCATTACAGTTGTTTGGTTTCGTCCAACACGACTACCGATTTCCCTGAAAGGTAATCCACAATCTCGGTAGGCCACTATCCTTCCTCTGTCGAACTCGGATACTTGATCAAAAGCTGATCGCTGTTTTCTATGAGACATAACTGATCATTTTTTGAAAAAAACCACAAGAAAAACACAATTGCCGAACTTGAAATCGTCGAAATCTCCAAGCCTTAAATAGCGCTTTGAGGTGGCGCCACAGGCGTGCGTGATGTGTGTCTGCGCTGAAATTCTAATCATTTGCATATCTCACATCCGCTAATGCATTATGTAAATTTCATGTTATTTGCGTGCTTCCTTCAGGGTGTTGTATTTACGGTGGTCAGCAGTGCACATACATGAAAGTTCAAAAATGACAATGACAAATTTTAAGGCCTTGGATAATTATGTATTATAAAAAGGAGAAAATTTTCTTTGAGTAAATGACTTGATTTGAACAGGATTAGAAATTTGCAATGTTTTTTTTATTGTAATTTTTAAATTTATTTCCTTGCATTAGGATTGATATTCGAATAACGGAAGTCAAGTGGTTCTAGTCAATGGGCTTCAAATCGAACCATGTTTCGTGTCTATATTTTATAGAAGATTCTTCATATCAAATATTGAGTTATGCTGCATGCGAAACGGATTTTATCCTCAAATTGATTCCGTAGTGCCATAGGAATTCAGGAAAGTGAGAAATGAGCTCTGGTGGCATCCTTCAATGAACCGCAATTCAGAATTATGAGATCAATCGACTATATATCCAAATTAAAATTGCACTGAAAATAAGACAATTTTCTTCCAACGATAACTTCAGATATAGCTAATCAAGCAAACAAAAATATTTTTCATTCTTGGTGCCTAATACTTATTACGTTCTATAACGAGAATTACTCTTTTTTATATATTGAAATTTATTTTTAAAGCAGTATTAATTCATTGAAGAGTATGCAAAAGATTAGAGTAGCTTTCTCTCATTTGTTTAATAATCGGCTAAATTATGCAAAACGAATTCGATTAGAAGTGTTGGTCATTACTCGAATTTAATTTTAGATTAGCGTTTCCAAGATATAACTTTCAATAAATCTTAATATTGTCATGAAGAGAAAAGTAGCAAGTGTTTTACCATTTTGGAATCTTAATTAAATGCGTCAACTATGGAAATAACTTGCTAGAGTAATATACGATGTTTTTCTTTTTATGGAGAGTCAAAGGTGACATCATTTCCTCAAACCGATTCAAACTACGTTGATTTTAACAATACCAGCAAAGGCATTTGCTCGATTTGTGATTTTGATTAACAGCAAGGCTATGTAAGATACCGTTAGTGCAAAAATCAATATAAAATTGTAAAATTTGGGGTCACAGTACCTATATATAAATAAATATATATGTTGTATACGCTCAGGGGACACCAGCGACACGCTCTGTGCCCCCGGATGTAAGCGGGAGAAGTAACGCATTTACTTTTCACAGCAGCGCGCGCCTAGTCAGGTTTAACAACCTGTAGATTTGTCATTAAATGTCCTTAAACGTAAACGTCTCTTTTATTCACCATACCCCTAGACACCACCCTCTCTGTTTCATGGGGGCTCGGCCGGGATGATTTGGGATATTTGACGGTGAAAAATAATGCATTTGTACTTCATTATGTATACAGTTTTTAAAGCTAGACTTATTTTTGCTGACTGATTCTGAACCAAAATTATTTTGTCTATCATTTTTGTGCAAAAAAAATGTTCTTAGAATGAGAGAAAGTAGGATTTTTTTCTGAAATCCGTGCATTTACTTTTTTTTGCTTGTTTTTTTTTCTCGTACTGCTAACATACATGTGTCTGTATGTAATGTATTATGTATACAAAAATTTTGCGCATTTACATTTTGTCTGAAACCTTAGAAAGGCAACACAAAACTTTATTTTTAACTACAGTCCTACTGACAAAAATATCACATAAGTGGAAGAGTTTATTTACTAGACACAACTCCCAAAAATTTGTGATAATTACTGAAGGAAGAGATGAAAAGGGCGAAAAGATCACTCAAAATGTTATTGTTCCTGTTGTATACAATCATGTACCAGGATCATCATCATTTTTTCCTGAAGTTGCTGGGCCCTGTAGTCCTCCTCAGAAAAAAAAGCAAATGCCATCGATGATTCGAAAATTCTTGGAAAACTTTCAAAAATATATGAAAGAGTTGATGACGGTGATTTGGAAGATATATTAGGTCAAATGACAGACTCGGATGAAGATGATGAAAATTATAATATCAGAGCAAATTCGGAGGGAAGGAATTTTTTCTCGGAAGCAGGCAGATCCTCAAAACCATAATCAAATGTACAAGTTGAAATATTTGAAGAAGATGAAGACGATTTTTCAGATGATTTGTACCAATTTTCTGATATTGAATCAGATGAAAACTTTAATTTTCAGAACAAATTTCCTTTCACATCCCGCAAAGCAGATTGCCCTGAAGCCATAAGATTACTCAATGAAGGGTTTGAGAAAGTGTTTTTAGAATATACTGAAAATAAAATAGGAGCTTTAGATGATGAAGAAATATGTGGTGGTATACGTTTACTACAGAAAATGAAAATGTAATGATTTTCATCACTACTCCTCTATATAAAATCCAGAAGATATAGAGATTGGGGAGTTTGATGGGGGAACTGGAAGAAAAGGTTTTGTTGTATGCTGAAATGGAAAAACCCAGAGAAAGTAGTGGAAATTGTTACTGAAAAGCCCATAGACTTCGATTGTGAATCTGTTGCAAGTACATATTCCAATATATATAATCACCCAACTGTTATTAAAGAAGTATCCAAGATTAAAAAAATAAAAATTCCTAACAATCCTCTAAAGAAAGGTCTCACTAGAAGTCAATTGAAACAGTTAGATAATGTGCCTGAAGAAGAAGAAGAGGAGGAGGAGGAGGACGATAAATTTTCAATAGCAACGAGTTATATGAGTCGTAAAACTTCTCCTCAAGAAGAGAAATACTCCAGCTACGAGCGAGAGGTCTTAGCGATAGTTACAGCATTAAAAAATTTCTATACTACCTCGTCGGCACACAATTTCAAATAATCACAGATTACCAAGCATTTCAAAAAACTATGTAAAAGAAAGATTTACCACCAAGAATAGCACGATGGGCTCTCTTCTTAGAAGATTTCGATTACGAAATACTTCACAGGCCCGGTAAACAAATGCAACATGTTGATGAGCTGAGTCGTTATCCAGTACTGCTCATACAATACAACGAGACAACACAAAAAAATTAAAAAAAAGCACAAATTAATGATGAGTTTACATCCAGTATCAAGCAATGATTATTATCATCTTCAGCCTCTGATTATACATTAATAAACGATGTGCTGTACAAAATTGTCAACAACCAAGAACTGCTCGTCGGTCCACTTGAAATGCAAAAATAAATCATACAACTTGAACATTCTAAAGGACATTTCGGCATCAACAAAACTGAAAATTTAGTCAAACAACAATTCTTTTCTCCAAATCTGCGTAAGACTGTAAAAAATGTTATTGCAAATTGTATTCCGTGCATTCTTTCATCAAAAAAATTCGGCAAACGAGAAGGATTTTTACATCCCTTACCAAAAGGTGATATTCCACTTGATACCTACCATATTGACTTCTTGGGTCCACTCCCAAGTACCAACAAAAATTACAAATATATCTTTACTGTCATCGACGCTTTCATCAAATTTCTGTGGATTTATCCTGTAAAATCTTCTTCAGCTCACGATGCTTTAGACAAATTAAAATTACTACAAGTAATCTTTGGAAGTCCCAGAAGAACAATTTCTGACAAAGGAACAACATTCACTTCTACAGAATTTCAGAAGTTTTGTCAGGATGAAGATATCGAATAAATTTCAATCACAACAGGTGTACCGCGTGGGAATGGTCAGGTAGAAAAAATTCATGCAACGTTAGTACCAGTCCTAACAAAGCTTTCACTTGAAGATCCCAATTTTTTTCTCCTTCATACTCAACAAAATTTGAACTTCAAAAATTGTTTCATCTTTTTTTTAAAAAAAATTGTTTGTTTCTTTTCTTTTCAATTGTTTTTGTACAATTTATACATGCATATTTTCCAGCCTGGTCGGGGACCGACCACATCAGGATGGACGAGTGTTGTATACGCTCAGGCGACACCAGAGACACTCTCTGTACCCCCGGATGTAAGTGGGAGAAGTAACGCACTTACTTTCCCAGCATTGCGCGCCGCCTAGTTAGGTTTAACAACCTGTAGATATGTCATTAAATGTCCTTAAACGTAAACGTCTCCTTTATTCAATACTCCTAGACACCACCCTCTCTGTTATATATATATATATATATATATATATATATGAAATACGATGATGTTGTAATGATGGATTTTTTTTAATGGAGCTTGCAGTGGCATTCTTGTGGTTAGTTAAACTTTTTATTTCACAACTTGAACACATAAAACAAAGGACGATACACACAAATACTAGCTGCAACACACTACATGATGACAAGAAGAGAAGAAGCGCGCGTAACCGTGTGTTCAGAGCTTTTATAGTGGCGGTGAAGGTCATACGACTCTTTTATAACAGGAGTCGTGATTGGCTGCAAATGCGCTAGAGCAATTAGATTAAGATTAAGATTATGCGGTCGTACAATTAGATTAAGAATATAACAGTCTTAGGCGAAAGAACTAGAAAATAATTTCACGGGGTACAGTTAAGGAGAATTAGAAGAAGTCATTACATTCCCCCCCCCCCTCCGTAAGACGCGTGTATGCGCCAGGTTAGGAGATAGTTCTTTAACAATCAGAGGTGAAAAAATTTCCTCTGAGGTATTGACTAAATCTTCCTGATTATGTTTAGGTTTGTTTACATTTTCCTGTATGTGTAATGACATTTGTTTGTTGATTTTGCTAGAGTTATTTACAATAATTTGTCCATTTTGTAACAATTGGTTATATTCACAATCAATCATAAATTTATATTGGCTACACTCTGGTAGTCCTAGGATAATATAAGGCAAACTACTATTAATAATATACAGATTTATATTTCGTTCAATTTGTCCTATTCTTAGGAAAGTTTTGCATAGTTGATTTAATTGAAAATTGCCATGGGCTTGATTAATATATATAAGCCTAATTCTTTGTTTTGTTAGTTTAAGTTTATTTACAATATCTGCAGAAATTAAAGATAAGGTAGATCCAGTGTCAATAACAATAATTACATTATTTTTTCCTGTAAAAGGTAAATTGTCCAAGTTAGCTAGGCTTGGCAATGGTGAGACGTGTCCAGACACTTTTAATTGTCAATATGCTGGGCCAGGGGCCTCAGTAGAAGGTTGTTGTCTCTGGTTTGGGATTTGTTGATTACTAACAGGGTTCCCCGAGCTCTGAGAAGCAGTGTTAGTAGCCAACGATGAGTCACAATTACATGGGGTTTGTCTTAATTCTCGGTTTGATTAAATGGACATTGCTGCTTCCAATGGTAAGCATTGAGAATGCCTTGTCGAGTACAAAAACTACATGGTGTTGGTGGCATTCCATTTTGAAAATGTGTGTGGTGGTTGGGTCTAAATCCTCGATTGACAAAATTGTGAGCCTGATGATTTGGGAGATGTTGGGGACGCATTCTGTTAAAACTTTGAAAATTTGGTCTAAAAGAGTTATTTGGAGGTCTGCAAGCATTTTGTGTTGGTCTATAACTATTTGGTTCTGGTTTAGTTGCTTGTGTTTTCATTAGGCGGGTAGCTACCTTGAGCCATTCTGTAGGTGAGGTGGGAGGGTTAATGGTCATTAATTGTTTAATATTGGTGGGCATTTTCCATCAGTCAGTCCTTCCAAAATGAGTTGGGGAGATAGACCTAATTGTCTACCACAATTTAGTTTCTGGTGAAAATATTGATCTAAATTATTTCTTAGCTGGTGTTGAGAGAAATCTGACAAATTTACTATATTAGGTTTTAAGAAATTTTCAATAAGGATATTACACAGATCATCAAAATTAGAAATATTAAGGCAAGAATTAATATAATGGGTTAGAGCAGAACCTTTAAGGTATTTAGAGATATTAAGCATTTTCCAATCATTGTCTTTATTACTAATTTTGCATGCATTATTAAAATACTCTAACCACGCTTCTATTCTCATTCCATTTTCGGGGTCAAATGCAATTAAAAAGGGTTCACTGGGAATTTTTGATTCGTATTACTATTTACAGCTAAATTGGGTTGATTAATAGTTTCCATTTTAAAGCCCGATCTGAGAATCATATAAAAATTAAAATTTTAAATAATTCTTAAAAATTTTGAAGTACAAAATAAAAATACCAAAAATATAAATTTAAAATCAACACAAATCAAAAATTTGCAGTTACTAATAATCAATGTTCAAAATCAAGTATGAAAAAATTTCAACACAAATCAAAATTTTTGCAATTACTAATATTAGTCATAATCAATATTCAAATATCAAACATGAAAAAAAACTTAAATTTCTGACGAAAATAAATATTGTTTTATCAAACTTAAAACAAGCATTGCAATGCTATTAAAAATATGCCAAATAAATAATACTTAAAATAAATTTAAAGTGAAATAAAACAACAGAAAATATGCATTATTAATTATCTTAAAATTTGAAAAAGAAACAGATCGATGATGGCCATTTTTTGTACACCAAATTTGAGATTTTTGCACTGTGAAGAATTTGACGAATGGAACACTTTTTCACATCTTACGATTTTCTTTTCTTTTTTACAAAGCTGAAGCACAGAAGTAACGGGAATTTCCCCGTACTTATTATCAGGCGAAAAGGGGAATACCCTTTCGAGGACTCGATTCGTTCACATTTCTTTTGTAGAATTTTCACTTCAGGGCGTGGCAAGTGGCTTCTTTCCCGCACAGGAAACTGTCCTGCCGGCTTCTGAAATACGATGATGTTGTAATTATGGATTTTTTGAATGGAGCTTGCAGTGGCATTCTTGTGGTAAATTAAACTTTTTATTTCACAACTTGAACACATAAAACAAAGGACGATACACACAAATACTAGCTGCATGATGACAAGAAGAGAAGAAGCGCGCGTAACCGTGTGTTCAGAGCTTTTATAGTGGCGGTGAAGGTCGTACGACTCTTTTATAACAGGAATCGTGATTGGCTGCAAATGCGCTAGAGCAATTAGATTAAGATTAAGATTATGCGGTCGTACAATTAGATTAAGATTTAAGATTATAACAGTCTTAGGCGAAAGAACTAGAAAATAATTTCACGGGGTACAGTTAAGGAGAATTAGAAGAAGTCATTACATATATATATATAATGATACGATGGATATTTAGCAAATAAAAAAATGGCCAGAATTGTTACTGATGGAAAAGAACGAATATTATCATCTTTTGAATGACTTCCCTAGTGTAGTATATGTAATATTTTTCTTTTAATGAGAGTCAAAGTTAAGGGATATCATTTTCTTAAACACGTCTCCAACAAATTACTTTAATTTTAATTAAACCAGCAAAGTTTCTAAAATTGGCTATGTAAAACCACTTTAGTGAAAAATCACTGTAAAATTAGTAAATTTGTGGTCACAGTATCTAATGATGTGATGAAAGATATCAATTCTCACATCTACAAAAATATGCTAGTCATTACTAAATCAAGTGAAATGGAATTTTATTTTGATCCCAGAACTCATATTACCCTCCCATTCACTCCCTGCTCACTTGATGTTGAATTTCGGGACATCTTGTATAGGTACTTATCAATTATAGGAACTGAAGCCAAACAAAATGGCAACCCTTATAAAATATGCTAATTTGTGTGTTCAGATAGAGGTTATAAAGGGCGTCCCAAAATTCATGCAAGATTTGAATTTCCCGCAATTTGTGGGGTAAAGTGCAGCCAACGAAGCACTTGTGATAGTTGATAGCTCAAGGTTATTAAAACGAAGTACTCTACGAATGAAAAATGAGTTTTCGTTGTTGAGCAATATATTTTAAATGTATAATGGTCGTGTAGTTTTCTGTTTTGGTGTTTAAAATTGGCCGCCTATATCATGCTCTTTAACGGTGTTGGGTTTTTTACTTGGAGATTTTTGAAGTGAAAGGTTAATGTCAGCAAGCCTAAGATAGTTTATGCCTTAAAGAAGAAATTTCAGCCCTGTATCAAAGAAATTCAGCCATGTTTATGTAAAATGGGCACAGCAAATTTCAATTAAAGATTGCGTTATGTGCCAGAAAACCGTAGCTGGGACCAATATGTTATATTACAAATATAACCCTATACTGTATGCTTTATGAATCAATTTTAAAAAGTAAAATTTTCAACTAGAAACCTGTGTGTTTTATGAAAATTATTTCTTCCGTGAATTTCGGGACACCCTATATATTGTTTGTGAGGGCAAGAAAAAGAAGGGAGGATAAATTATTTCTACAATCCCATATTTTGCCAAGAACCACTTCACATTAATTGCACAGCATGGCTTTGGATTATCATGTAATAGAAGTCAGCTCCTTTTCTTTCGAAATTGTGGTCTCGCATGTGAGAACTGTTTCAATTAAAATAGATTTTTAGTTCTCTTTGTAGGCAGTTTGATCAGATTAAGAGTAAATACATGATGAATTGGTCCATGGTCATCAAAAGCGATTTAACTTTTGGAAGCAGAATTTGTGATATCTCTTGGAGAGCCTAGTGGTCCCCTATTTTCATCGTCTCTTAGTGTCCGAATCGAATTATAGAAACAGGATACGTATTTGCCACGATAAAATTCTGAATCAAAGTATATCGATGAACTGCGTTGATTAATTTTTCACAAGGATCCATTTTGGTCTTTTTTTGTTTGCTTGCACGTCAGAAGATGTGACGCAAACTTTGAGCAAATCTTTTTCCGATGTCTTTGTCAAAATTTTTTACTTGTATCCACAACGATTTTAAATTATTTACAAGATTCCTGAGGGCCATTTGACAGTTTGTAATCAACAAATCACCAGCCTTCTCGATCGTATTAGAGGTCCCAGGGGGGATTGGTCTTCGAGGATGCTTGCCGTTTTCATAGCTCATACATAGCAGCTACGTTTTGCATGTAAAATCCCAAACTACTTTTGCAATCATTGGTATTCTCTTCCCATGCGCACCATATACACTGCTGGCCACCGTAAATGCAACACTCAGAAAGACAAGAGATAGCACAACAAAATTTATTTTGTAGATAACATGTTGATCAAGTATCAAATGATTAAATTTATAGACTTCTGTGAAGTGTGGTTCCTGTCAGAATCAGCCAGAATAGCCACCATTGTTGGAGATCATCGCTGCCACACGCCTCGGCATTGATTCAAAGAGACTTGGGATGTGTTCTTGGGGTACAGTAGACCAAGAAGCTTCCACACGTTGCCAAAGTTGATCTGGTGGGGCATCTGGGGGAGTAATCTGGGTCAATCGTTGAGCAACCCTGGACCACATGTTTTCTATCGGTGAAAGATCCGGAGAGATAGCCGGTCAGGGAAGCAATTCAATCTGGTGATTGACGAAGAACCTTTGGACAATGCGCGCCACGTGCGGTCGCTCATTATCCTGTTGAAATATGGCTGTGGCCAAGCCCTGAAGGTAAGGAAGGACAACTGGCTCCAACACCTCGGAGATGTAGCGCTGGCTGTTTAAAGTACCGGCAATGCGTACTAGAGAAGTGCGAGAGTAATATGCAATACCCCTCATACCATACTACCCGGTGCAGGACCAGTGTGGTGGTGCATAACGCTGCTGTTCAGCATCCTTTCTCCACGGTGTCTCCAGACTCGAATCCGACCATCGTGGTGTTGCAGATAGATGCGTGACTCGTCAGTAAAGACAACTTCATTCTATTCTGCCACCCACATCCTTCCTTCCTCGCACCATTGGCGGCGGAGACGTCTGTGGCTCTGCGTCAAGGGTAGACCAAGCAATGGACGTCTTGCGGACAGACCACTCTGCTGTAAACGGCGTCAAATGGTACGCACAGACACTTAATGATGCGTTACAGACTCAATGTGCTGTGCTATGGTTCGTGATGTGACTGAGCGATCCGTCACTGCCATGCGCACAATTTGCCTGTCGTCACGTGAAGTGGTGCACTGAGGTAGATACGATCGACCACGTCGGTCCGTCGTACCCTCCTGCATTTAACGGTCACATATCCGCATTACAGTTGTTTGATTTCGTCCAACACGACTACCTATTTCCCTGAAAGGTAATCCACAATCTCGGAAGGCGACTATCCTTCATCTGTCGAACTCGGATACTTGAACAAAAGCTGATCGCTGTGTTCTACGATACATAACTGATCGTTTTTTGAAAAAACCGCAAGAAAAACACAATTCCGAACTTGAAATCGTCGAAATCTCCAAGCCTTAAATAGCGCTTTGAGGTGGCGCCACAGGCGTGCGTGATGTGTGTCTGCGCTGAAATTCTAATCATTTGCATATCTCACCTCCACTAATGCATGTTGTAAATTTCATGTTATTTGCGTGCTTCCTTCAGGGTGTTGCATTTACGGTGGCCAGCAGTGTGTACGATACTATCTCCTTTGAGGATCTTTAACTCCGACTTCAAAAAAAAGATTTGAGCATTTTGCACGCTCATGTACTTAAATTAAGGATAATAACATTTCCGGCAAATTAATGTTCAGAAACAAAGCAAACATGATTTATTCGTAAAAAACATTTATTAAATAAAGGATAAAGAGAAAAAAGATGACATACACACACGTACACACGCACGCACAGACACACACACTGCATGCCTTGTTGAGTGAATTGCCGTGAGCGGAGCCCATGTGACATTTCTATGAGGATATATACCAATATATCCCAAACGTCTGTACACGGTTTTCCTTGAAATTGTCGTACCTGTAGCTGCAGATAAAAGACGAGACAGGCTAGATGCTATGCACCGTCTGCTTCTTTCGGCAGTTATTTTCAAATACCAATCTTCATTCGGCAGTTATTTCCAAATACCAATCTTCATTCAGCAGTTATTTCCAAATACCAGTCTTCATTCAGCATTGTAATGCGGTGTGATCTGTTCTGTAACGTCGTCATCTTTGAATAGTTTCCAAAGCCTAGAGATGACACTTTGGGCAATTCCAAATTCCTTGGATACTTCTATTTGAGAACACCCATATTCCAGCTGACCGATTAAAAGTCACCCACATGTATTCTCTGTGTCATAAGTATTCGGTTATGGGTCTTAGTGGCTTACAGAACGCTTGAGAACAATTTTACTTCTTACCCACCATTTCTTATATACTCCTCTCTTACACTCTCATCATTGTGACGTACTATCGGCGCCATCTGGTGACTTCCTGTAATTTATATATTATTCTTGAAGATGAGTTTAATAATTCTATAGATGAAATTTTTACTCGAGGGCTCCATTTCCGTGTGATTTTGAATTATCCTTAATTTATGGACATGAAGGTAAATTAAAATAATCTTTAAAATATACAATTTCAATAAACTGAATTGAAAGATTTATTGGTGTAGAATCAACTCGGAAATTTACAAATTATTGAAATAGTCAGATGTTGTTAAATTTATAGCAATACAGAGGATCATACGGGTAGGACACTTTATAAAATTGAATGACAATCGATTCATTAAAAAGATCATTTAGACAATGCCATTTGGTACCCGAAAAAGATTGAAGTCAAAACTTAGGGGGATTGACTACGTGAAAAAATACTTGAACACTTTTTGGGTAACAAATTGGAAAACTTTAACCAAGTACAGAACGACATGGGATGGATGTCTGAGGAAGGCCATGGCCCATTTGGGACTGTCGCGCCAGTAAAGGAGAAGAAATCAGAAGATTAGTAGTAGTGAAATAGAAAATAATAAGGTTTTGCATACTTGATTAAAATCAGGAATCTCTATATAAGCTATATTTCCTAATTTTCAGTAGTATACAATAAATTTACAGTAGTATAACAATGATATTTCAAATGAAAAAATAAATTTCTGCTCAGTTAATAAATTTTTATTTGTACACTGTAAGAATATACATTTAGTCTTGTTCTCTGCATTTCTCTTCATTTTATTTTTTCAAAAATACATCAATATTACTGAACTTTCTTTTTACATTTACAAAGATGTGCTGCAATAAATTACAAAAATAAACTTCAATATCCAAAGAGGCCTCCTTCAATTTCAAAACAAAAACGACAAAATCTTCCTTAAACAATGGTAAAATTTAGTTGTAAAAAAATATTTTACATTAAAACAATAAAACTCACGATACAAATATTTCTTTATTTGTATGCTTTTTAAGCTTATCTTGTAGTCTTGGTTGTAAATGCTTTGGAAGTGATTATATAAGATTGGCCCTATTAGGTTGCTGATACATTAAAGTTATGCAATGAATTATATAAACGAAACTCATAAATCTGAACTGAGTCGAATGAAAATGATGTTCAAGCTAGTCCTACGATAAATTCTATTCCATAGCTCGGAAAGTTTTACACTGCAATTTCAATATCATTTTGAGAGACATTCTCTAGTCGAATGAAACTCATTTGAACTTATTAAATTCAAATTAACGCGCCTTAAAAATAACTCGCGTTTTATCTTCAGAACGTTATATTGGAAATCGTACCTAGACTTTTTGAGTGGATGAAAGTTGTGGGGTGACAACGACTATATCTGTGCTGGTATCTCATTCTTCAAACTACAAATGAGCCTTAAGCTAGAGTTAATATACATCTTAAATCTTTCCATTCAACATTTTGAGTAGTGACAGGGTTTCAAATATAGAACTCTTAGCCTACGAAACCATGACTTTGTCACTAGATTACTGTAACCTCGATCCTGATAAATTTTAATTTTAGATATACATATAATAATAATAATAATAATGAAATAAGATAGAACATTTTTATAAATTGTAAAAGTATCTTCAACAAGGCAAAAACTGAGTTGTAAAATTTATTTGTAATGCTTTATCCCATTTAACATTTAATTTTAACCGAAAAGAAATGCAACATATTTTACATCTTTAGTTCCAGGAGCTTCAGACTGTTATTCCCCTAGTTTTTTGTATTATTACAGGAATTATATAAGATGAAATTGCTAAATGACTACAGCTGTATTGTTACAATAAATGTCCAATAGTGTAGTTTTCATATAACTGATATGATATTGGGCCACACACATTAGGACTTATAAATAAATAACAAAACAAAACATAACCTTTATGGTGTCAAGGTTTAAAAATACAATACTATACATACTTATCAAAATGAAACGCGCCTATAAATGGCACACAGAAAAATTTTGAAATGAACTTTGTCTTAATGTTCGCTTACTGTTTTTAGTACATCCTTGATAAATAGCCCACTAATGCTAAGTATATATGAATAAAATGTGATTAATAAATAAAAATTCAGTCTTTGGGCTCTTTGCATTTAGTGCAATCTAGCATATCATCTCTGTACTCTTCAACTTGAAGTGTCAAATCAAAGACGCCTAGTTCTTTTCTTATTATGCTTGAAGCCTTTTTCAAAATAGAGATAGGATTTTCACCTTTATCTAAAAAATAAAAATAAAAAAGTCAAAAAGCAAATATTTTTTTTAAAAGAAAAAAATATTTTTCGAAAGTTTGCTCACTGTGTTATTCTTCACAGGTAGTTTAAGTAGATACCGTAAATTCCGGCGTATAACACGCACTTTGAACACAAAAAATAAGATCGAAACTTAAAGGTGAGCGTTATACGCCAAGTATAAAAATAATAGCTTTAAAAAATAACAAAAGAGAGGAGCAAAAAAAAAAATTACTTTTAAATCGAAATGTTGAAGAAACGACTTGTCTTATGAACTAAAATAGTTGTAGTTCTAGAAGTATATTTTTTTCAAAAGTCTGGGATAATAACTCGAATAAATGACTTCAAAACATAAAAGCAATGTATACTAATATTTCAGATTGCTTCATTAAAAAGGGGGTGAGCGTTATATGGCGAATATACCTAAAAATTAAAAAAATCAGCTTGAAAGTATAGTTGCGCGTTACACACTGGTGTGCGTTTTACACCGGATATGTTACGGTATATATTTTTAATCTTTTATAGTTCAGCTCTGGACCAGTTGAAAAGGAATATGAAAGTTGCATATCAAAATCTACCTGCTACTTTTTAGTTACTTTCGTTTCGTTTCTTATTATTCCCCAGATGTTTGCTTTCTTCAGGTAGATATGGGATTTATGGCTACGGGGAGGCTGAAATGATGTTTTATCCCCCCCCCCTAATTGGATTTACTGTCCTTCGTAAATGCGGGTAATTAAGCTCCAGGATGTCCTAGTGATACTTTGCTGTCTTCTCATCCCCACCATTTTTCTCCTTCCTTTCAGAATTTTGTGAACATTAAATGCACCCTCTTTTTCGTAATGCAAAGAATATATAGAGCAACTCAGTCAAGGTATGGCCTATACATCGAAACAACTCGCCCACCCAACAAAATGGTTAATTGAACTGGAAACTCCTTTTTAAAAATTAAACGCTTACTTATCATATTTTTTCTTCAACTGCGATCTTCGGCTGCGATGGATCACTGTTTCGGAGCGAGTAAGTGAATATTAACGTCGCACTGCTTAGCTACACGAGGGCTTTTGGCGACGGACCGCGTAATTTTGAACCATGGTCAAGTGACGCGGATGACACTTGAGCTGGCCCCCCCTCAGCTCTCGACATATTTAACATGCATCGTTTCTCTTCACGGCGGGTCTTCAGTGATACTGGGCTCGAACTCATGACACGCTAGCCATGATCCGATACCTTGAACACTTGGCTACCGTGGCCACTCACAGTTTCGGAAATTACCTTATATTAAACCACGATGTTAGCAATCATCTCTGACTTTAATGTAGATTTTTTTTGTAGCGAAATCTATATCTTGTTATATTTATAGGATTTTTAACCATTTTATAACAATTTTATGTGTGCATCCAATTGATTAAATTAACCAAAAATATTTCAGACTTACATTTTAATTGATCCCGCAATTAATAGTTTTAACCATTGTATATAAAATAAATATCTATTTAATTGTAGTTTCTTAAATTACTGTATATTCTGAAGTTCTATAAGAAAAGGAAAAATAGATGAAAAATGGTTTGTTTATTTATTTATTGATACTTTTCATTTATCTCAAAGTGTAATTTTTGAAAGTAATTCAGAGTTAAGCTAATGCAATTTATAAACTATACCGCTTTAATTTGGAGTGTATGATGTAAAAGTAATTATTCTTACCAACAACAATATGAGCAGACAAAGCTGTCTTATCCATACTCAAGGACCATATTCTCAAATTGTGAACCTTCACTACACCAGGAATGGTATAAATAAGTTTCATTACTTCTTGGAAATTCATTCCTCGAGGACTACCTAAAATATCATTTCAGAATAAGAAAATGTAAGACATAATACAATTTTGATGAGTTAAACATTTAATTGCATCTTACCTTCCATGAGGACATTCAGCGTCTCTCTCAGAATGGCAAAAGTTGTGATTAACACCAAAACAGAAAAGAAGAACGTACAAATAGGATCCACAATAGCATAATCTTTCTTTAATATGTAAAAGAAACAAAGACTTATTAATAAAACTGTAATAAAATTAACTACTAATTAAATAGAATATTTAAAAGGGAATTTGAATATTAAAAATTGTTTATACATATATGCATATATATATATAGTATAATACAGTGGAGCATACAAGGCGGGGGGGGGGAGGGGGAGGGTCCGGACACCCTATCATAGCCCTTGATCTTTTTTCGATTTATTATAATCCTATGTATACAGTTAATAAATGGAATGGTGGATTTTTGACCCTGACCCCCCCCCCCTTGAAAAATTCCTGTGTGTGTGCGCCACTGGTATAATAAAATAAATGTAAATATGATGAGAATATCCTACAAAACAAAGAATGGATAAATAATGGAATTGATAACCAAGAACAACAAAGTAATATAAGTAATAAGGAATAATATAAGCAATATAAGTAAAGATATAAAAAGTAAATTGACCCAAATGGAAAATTATGTTTTCTAGAGCTGCCTCTGACTCCCAACCTTCGTCTTCAGCAGAAAATTTGTACATTAATAGTGTACGAAAAAATGTAGAAAATCTAAGCTTATATTACTTTAGCAAACAATTAATATAATAGGAATGACTATTGTAAAATTGTTCAAAGCTACATAGTGTGTGTGTGTGTGTGTGATACCCACAATAATCCAACATAAATTCCATATTCCATAATATTTCTATATATTTTACTAAAAATCTTTTTCCAACTAGTAGAATATAAGTAATGTGAACAAAATGTATGAGCCCATACAAATATTATGAAACAAATATCTGTGATGTATGACTATTATATAGTTAACTTTAACCATGGTGCCATCTGTATGACAATTTCGTAATTAATAGTAAATAAACTTGTGCAGCTATATAGAAAATTGAAGAAAGTTATGATAAACTAGTTAAATATATATATAAATTCTAAGATATAAGATAAAAGCAACTGAATCATCCGAAAATTAGCTAGTATACATTTTATTTGATTCCGAAGCCCTTTTTAATGTTTCAGTTCTCTTGTATTTTTTCATTATTTCCTTTCATAAAAGAAAATTCAGTAAAAAAAGTAATGGGATCTTTATGTCTATAGAATTAAACAGATCTCAATCAAACCAGTACCCATTCAACGTGGCATGCAGCTAGAAAATAATTTAAAATTGTAGCTGGTGTGTAAGTATCGTAAAATCTCAAATAAAAGATGGCTTCAATAAGTATTCATATGGGAAGCTATAATCATAAATAACAGTTTAACTAGTAAAAGAAAAGCATCTATATAATCTGACATGTTAACTTGAAATGTGTAAGAGAGAGAGAGAAAGAGAGAGAAAGAAAGAAGAGAAAGAAGAGAGAGAGAAAGAGATTGAGAGAAAGAAGAGAGAGAGAAAGAGATTGAGAGAAAGAAGAGAGAAAGAGATTGAGAGAAAGAAGAGAGAGAGAAAGAAGAGAGAGAGAAAGAGATTGAGAGAAAGAGAGAGAGAGTCACATAAGAAACAGTGTGTGGAGTGAATTTAAACTGTAGTATTGTTTGCGGAAGTTTGATTTCAAAGAGACTTGCAGAACACCACCATGAAAAGAAGCCTATGTTCACTACAAAATGATAACCAATCGTTTAAAGTAGCCAAACAATACGCGAAATGGACTTCTGTGCATCGGAAAACACTCAGTTATATTCTCAGATAAGTCAAAACTCAATCACATTGGTTCAGACGGCCCATAGGTTACCGCCGTAGTTAATGAAGAATTTAGTTCTGACTGTGTTCTGTTAAGGGTGAAGCATCCAATCTCTGAATTGGTCTGGAGTGAGTTTCGTAACAAGGGATGGATAGACAAGTTTTTTACAGGGAACTATGAATGCTAAGGGATACAAAAACATTCTATAGAGCTCTTACCAACTGTTAAAAACCACTAAGGATTTGTGTTCGAGTGCATTTTCAATGATCATTCAGCAGCATGCCATCGAGACAAAGTGGTCAAAATTGCACGCATAAGCAATGCAAATAAGTAGTATTGCATTCTATAAAGAATTTTATTGCTGTTCTTATTTCCATGTTCATTTTTTAGATTCGAATTGAAAACTTGTGAAACCTGATGAATCGGAAGTGTGAAATAGGAAACCTGGATCACTGACGCAGCTAAGAGAAACAATTATCCAAATGGTGGTGCTATGAAGTATGTCTTAAGACACCCCGAAATGAATCTTATCAATGGCAGTCAATGTTATTACAGTTCCTATTTTCCCTTGTGACATATTAATTGCATTATTTTTTCGATTAGTAACCGGTTTTGTTAACAATAGAGAATGACGTGAGCATACACCTTTTTGTCATAATTTGTGTTAAAAGCTAGGCTTATTTTTAGTTTCATTTCATGAAATTCGGAAAACATGTTTTATCTGTAGTTCAAACTCTGCAGATATTCTTTTGTCTCCCATCCGGTATAGTGGTTAGCGACGCTGACTGCTGTGCCGTAGGGCCTGGTTTCAGATCCTGGAGAAGACATGGATGATTGTAAATGTATACGGACTTGGCAACATGAGGGTACTCTAAATAGCCATCGAGCCACTAGTCCCCTCGTGAGATAAGTGGAAGAGAGATGGGAGGCCCTGACCCTTCCCCAGGGTGTTCTCCCTCTAAATTGGGGTGGAACCGAGCAAAAAATTCGTATGGTCACCTGTATGGTGCTCAAGACTACGGCCCACAACAGGCGTACATCTAGAAGTCCAACCTGTCTCAAACTCTGGTAACTTTCTTTCCCTTCGGGAAAGACACACAAGACAACAACAGATATTATTTTTTTCCATTAGTTTCAGCTCTTCATGATGGTTGTTTACAGCGTTATTGCTGTTTTCCATACTAAGCACTGATTGCAGTTTATGTTGTAATTTTTTCCACTCGTGTATACATATATATATATGGGAAACAAAACACAATTTACTGGTTTGCGCTTTCATAAGCATATCCAACAAACAAAATCAATGTTTTAAAATTTAAAATAATATAAACAGCATGGTGAAATAAATCTTATTTTTACTTCTTTGTATCTGTATGGTAAGAAAGTGATTACTGTTTATATATATATAACATCGTTTTCTCCCCCTACTATTATAAATTAGACCCTAGTTATTTTAGTTTCTCTTCCTGAAGTACTGTAAATATATTTTGTTTGTTGTTCACAAACATGTTCCTTTTATTATTTACTGATGTTCATGACCTTTGTATCTATCAGTTACTGTTTTTCGTGCGAAGCATGGATTGCAGCATGCAATGCATTTTTTTCTTTTACACATCTCTACATGTATTAAAAAACCCTTTGATATAGCGGGTTAATGGCTTGCGCAAACAGCTACATTATTCAAATTTTAAATTGTCTCCATTTCTCAATTTTTAAAAATATGATATGCTTAGAATCTAACAAAAATGAATCTGGTCTATGAATTCTTTAAGATTTTAATCCTAAGGATGAAGTGAAGGCGTCATTTTTAAAGAGTTCAAAAAAATCATTTTTAAATGGTGATATAGAAACGATTAAACCACTGAACTTTTTTACAAGTATACATGAAACTTCCACTATAAATCTAACAATTTCAATAACACACTGAAAAATAAAAATTTGATGATTGATTAACTCAAAACATTAGATCACATCAGTGGTTGAAAGAATTGAAGCCACAAGTTTAAATTCTGTATTAAGACAACATAAAATATTTAGTACTTTGATATATATATATATATATATATATATATTTCTTATAACGACACAAAAATTTAGAAACAATTTTACAAAACAAAATCATCAAGCCAGGGTCAGATTTTAAGCTTTTTGGTACATATACTGTTTGTAATCGTGGTGATGAGTTTAAATATTACAGAAATTCTCAAGATGAATTAATGAAGTTTCAATTCCTTAACATAACAATTTTCCATGAATTCTGTATTTATATTATTTGTATTTCACTCGAAGAAAACCTTTTTGTTACGAGAGTAACTCTGAAATTTTTGAGATACTCTTAGATTTGGTTTCTTGCATCCAGGTTCTTTTACAGAGTAGGTCGGCTCTGTATACAACACTAGTGGATCATGGATGTTTCTCTGAAAAATACTTTCGGTGTAGGGGTTGCTTAGGAGCTAGTTTAAACAATTCCGATTTCACTTAAATTTGTTTTATTTACAAAATCAGATAAAATACTTTGTTACGTAAACAAAAATAAATGTTACGTAAATACATATATGAGGGTCACTCTGAAATTTTTGAGATACTCCTAGCTTTTTAAAGTTATACTTACAAAATTTTTTGGGAGTGTTCAAAGTAGTCTCCTCCAGCATCAATGCACTTTTATGGACGAATTTTCTACTGATTAAATGCTTCAAACCATTCTTTTCTTGGAATTGATGAAAAACAATGCATTTATATAGCCACATCAATCTCTTCTGAATGAAAACGACGTCCTCGTAAGTTCTTTTTTAGATTAAAAAATAACCAAAAGTCACATACACATAGCTAGATGCGGAGAATAAGGTGGATGTTCTATCACTTTAATTTGTTTTTGTTTAAGAAACTCAACTGTTAATCCGGCTGTATGAGAAGATGCACTGTAATGATGAAGCATTAGTCCCCTAATATTAACTTCTTGGGGAATTTCTGGAAGACATTTAGTGATAATACCAGTTTGCTGTTACTGTCTTCTGTCTTTCCAAATTGATGGCTTTGACCAATCCCGCACATCTGAAGAAAACTGCATACATTACTTTTTTCCTTGCTCGTTGTCTTTTCACCATTGTTGGCGTGGAATCATCTTTAAATACCCATATTTTGCTTTCTTGACGTGTTGGAACGTCAAAAAACGGTATATATGTTTCATCACCCGTTACAATTTTAGAAATGATGCGGTGGTCACCATCATTGAGCAATTTAAGGCTTTCTTTACTGATTCTGACACGCTGCTCTTTTTGGTGCTCAGTTAGATTATGGGGAATCTAATGGCAAATTATCTTTTTTCATATGTAATTCTTAATGAATAATTTTGTGCATGACTGCGGATTTTATGTTAAGTTCCTTCTGTATCATTTGGTAGGTACATCGATTATCATCTATTAACATTTTTCGTATGGTAGACATTATCCGGGATTACAGCCGACCACGGACTTCCTGTGTGCTCTTCATCCCGAAGAGAATTGCGACCACAGCAAAATTCTTTAAATTATCTGAATACAGTAGCACGACTTGGAGATTCATAACCAAATTCTAATTGCAGCCATTGAAAGCATTTCTCTTGATTTAATCCAGGTTTAAAATCATAGAAAATCATAGCACGATAATGTTCTCACGTCAACTCCCTTATCTCTTCTGCCTAAAATTTATTCTACGCTAAAAAAATTGAAGTAATTCAGTAAAAAGTCGTCTGCTGTGCAAAGATACTTTGTGTTTTCAAATTAAACAGTTTTTTTTTGTAACTTCTCGTTTGCGCGTATCTCAAAAATTTCAGAGTTACCCTCGTAGTGTATTTCCATTTTTTTTCTTAAACTAAATTTACTTACTCTGTAATATATAACGATTGCTGCAATGAGAACTCCTAAACTTTGTATAAAATCTCCAATAACATGAATAAAAGCTGCACGAACATTAATATTTTCTTTTCCAGATCCAGTATGACTATGGCCATGTTTGGGTTCATCACCACCATGACTGTGGCCATGAGGAACTCCACCTGCTTGCAATGCAACCCCCATTCTGTAATATAAATGTATGTAAGTACTATTTATTTTAACATTTTTTTACATTATATGAAATATATCTACGGTAATTCATGTAAAATTGTCTATATTTCAAAACTGAACATGAAGGATTTCTATATATACAGTTAACACTCGATAATTTGAAGTTGGAGGGACCAATGAAAAACTTCGAATTATCAAGAGGGTAGGAAAAAACTCCCAAAATACAGAAATTTTTCCTAGCAGATTTAAATTAGAAATTATGTAATAAAACAACAATTGTACATACACTCAAGAGCCAAAACATTATGACCACCCCTACATTTTGCAATGAACTCGCCTGGATGACGTGGAAGGCACGTGATCAAGTGGAAGTGGTATTTAACTGCTGCTGGAGAGTCTGATGAATTATTTTTTCACTTACTTCTATGTCTGATGGGAAAGGCTGCGAATCTAAGCGACTTTGATAGAGGACAGATTGTAATGGCTTGAAAGGTTTGGAACAAGTACTTCCGAAATTGAACGACTCGTGGGTTGTTCGTGATCTACAGTTGTTAGTACTTATGCAAAGTGGATGAATGACGGTGAAATCAGCAGTAGACGACATAGTGTTGGACGTCCACACGCTATCAAAGAAAAAGGTCGTCAGAGACTGTCTCGCATGGTGAAGCAAACCCAGAGCCAGACAGTGACTCAGCTGACAGCCTATTACAATGCAGGGCCAAGTAGAATAGTATCGGAGCACACCGTTCAGTGGACACTGTTGGATATGGGGTCCGCTGAACGTCCCACTCGTGTGTCTTTACTGACCAAGCGTCATTGTCAACTGCGCCTGCGCTGGGCCCGGGAACATCGCGACTGGTCCATGGAGCAGTGGGAGAGAGTTGCCTAGTCAGATGAATCCTGATTTGTCATTCATCACGCCGATGGCTGTGTCAGGATACGCCGTCTTCCAGGCGAACAGTTGCTCCCTCAATGTACAGTAGGTCATACACAGGCCGGTGGAGGTGGTGGTATGCTTTGGGGGACGTTCTCTTGAGCGTCTCTGGGATCCGTGTTTGTCGTAGAGTAGACTATGAATGCTACAGGGTTTCTGAACATCATTACGGACCAGTTGCACCCTTACATGACCTGTTTTTCCAGCTGGATATGGAATGTTCCAACAGGACAACGCCCAGTGTCCCACGGTTAAAATTGTGTTGAAGTGGTTCCAGGAACATGATGCTAAATTCCAGTTAATGTCCTGCCCGCCTAACTCACCGGATCTCAATCCGATAGAACACATTTGGGATATCATAGGACGGCAGCTCAAAGTTCAAAGACCTCCGATTCGCAGTATCTCTGATTTGCGTGACCGTTGCTTACACATCTGGTACAATCTGTCTCCGGCCATTTACCAAGGACTTATGGCATCCATGCCAAGGCGGGTTGAAGCTGTGTTGCGCGCCAAAGGTGGGCCAACTAGTTATTGACAGGTGGTCATAATGTTTTGGCTCCTGAGTGTATGCATAAAATTACTTTAAAGTATTTTGAAAAAGCACATATTATATACAGAAGTTAAAAATCCCGTCATTTATGTATTAAAAACGATTATTAAAAGAATACATACTGTACATAATTAATCTTTTTTGACAAAAAAATCAGTGTTTTGTTTAATTTGTGATCGGTTCCCTCAGACACTGTGTCAAAAATCATTGGTTCTTCAAGGCAGGGCCCAATCCAGCTCATTCCCTATTTAGTACCACAGTCATAGGTCCTACAGATGAGTCATAAATCGTTATGTCACTCCAACGCAAAATTCACAATCCTACGCATCTCTTCTTCACAATAACGGACCAACCTTTCTGAACACTTGTGTAGCAAGACCACGTGTTAAACGAAAGATATGGACGGCTGACAACAGGTGCTGCTGGTCTATTGTCGATTTGAAAAAGGAAAGCACACACAATAAAAGTGAACTTTTGCTAGAGCAACCGGGAATCACAAAGAAGGGTTGGCAGAAAGATGGTCATCAAATGGACTACGTTACAGAGGAGACACAACACTGCAACTCAAAATATATAAGCTCCAATCTGTTTGCTACAGGACTCTGAATGATAGTGAGTGTTCGAATTGTCGAGAGCTATGTTAGATAACTTCGAATTATCAAATTTTGTAGTCTGGCCAGCCGCTGATTTTACTTCGAAATATTGAGTGTACCAAAACGTATTGTCTGGTTGGAAATATCAAGAATTTTCCTAGGGGCTGAGCATATACTTCAAATTAGCGAGAAGTTTGTATTATCGAAAGTTTGAAATAGCAAGAGTCTCGACTGTATATATAGATTCTTCATTTCATCACGGAAAGGATTATTTAAAATGTGTTGATTTTTTTTCGATTTGTGTTAACATCGAGCTTTGAAGCTGAGTTAAGGCTATTAGTGTGTGTGTGTGTGTGTGGTTGCCTAGTGGTCACGATAAAGGACTCGTGGTTGGTATGTAATGAGTTCCAGCCTAGTACCGCTGAAGACCCGTCGTGCAGAGGGACCGATGCTCGTTTAATATGTCGAGGTTCAAACGCCCTCCAGTTAGTGTGATGTGGAAGTTAGGAGATCGGTGTGCCAGCTCAGGTGTCGTCCTCGTCACTTGACCATGGTTCAAAATTACCAGGTCTGTTGCTAGAAGTCTTAGAGTAGCTGAATAGTGCGACGTTAATATTCACTCACTCAATGCTATTTGTGATAGGACGCCGTAGTTTTGAGCCTGGGTAAGTGACGAGGTGAAGGTCTCAATTGTAAATCTCGATCAAGTGACGAGAATGACATTTGTGCTGGAATCCCACTCTTCAAACTTCCGAAACAACGGGAGGACTTTGAACCACGATATATTTAACATACATCAGTTCCCCTATACGACGAGTCTTCAGTGACAATAGGACTCAAACCCATTTTAACGGATTTATTCACGAACCACCTACTAATCCTCTTGGGGAAAAACTGTTTCTTTAAATGTTGTTCCATTGAAAACTTTCACCTAAAGAAGAAGATGTGACTTATGTAAATCAAGGCTTATATTTAAGTATTAACTTTTAGGTTCGATAGAGAGAGAGAGAGAGATAAGGAGCTAGATGATAGAAGTTAGTGATTAAGGTAAAGTAGTAGAAAGCTAGTCGAAAGTGACTCGTAGATTATTTGTTTAACATTTAAAATTGATGACTAATTATTTGGTTTGATATTTAAATCGGAATAGTGTCGGATTGAAGTAGATTAGCTTTGAATAGAATTTCGATTATTTAGAATGTGAATTGCCAAGACGTTCCAAGAGTAAGTGATTCAATTCATAATTAAATATTAATTATCTCGTCTACCTCGCTTTTGCTCCAATACGTACTTATAGGTGCATTTCCTAACCTGGGTTGTTGAGATTTGTTAGGTTGTTGAGACTTGTTAATAAATCGTATTGTTTTGACTATGGTTAATCTTCATTCTAACTCTTGAACACTGATGGATGTGAGAGCACATCCATCACACCACGACTCGACAAAGCTTGATATTAATATAAAAATTGAATTCATGGCGTTTTATTTGATTAACAATTAGTTCATTTATTTATTATGATTTATCTTATGGATCTTCATTTGGCTATGGTAGATGAATGGGCGTCGTCACAAGATCGAAGCCGACGAAGTTAAAATCTAATCTTGATTTTCAAATGAAAATCTTTTGTTCTGAATAATAAAGGCTGTCAATGTTTAAACAGAATTGGGCCTCAAAGTCCTCTTGTAATATGGCAGAAAAGTTAAGTACCATTTCAAGAATCTTCCTCGTTACTTGAATGTTTTGTGAAATTAGAAATCCGTTGCCAGTAGCCATCGTGATGATGGCTACTGGCAACCAAGTGAATGTACCATCCAGAAGCCAAGTGATGTTAATTCAAAAATTTATTTAAATTTATGTACTTTGCTAAAGTTGTCAATCAACAACATTAATGCATTGACATGAAATTTCAGTTTTACTCTTTTGAGAAAAAATATGCGAAAATTTTTCGAAACTATTGGTACTTGACTTTTAAAAATTTTGATATGGAACACACTTAACAATAGCTGCCATTTTTTTAACCCGATGGAAACCATTTATGAAGGGATTCAATGTATTTCTAAAAGCAACAGCCAAAGTTTGAGAGTATTTTCAAAACCTTCAAGCATAGCGAGAACTTAGAAATTGACTACTTTTTTTTAAAAAACAAGGACACGCATCTTTTTTCCAAAACAACTTGCATACATCAGTTTCTGATAGCTCATTCATCAAAAATTCATTCAATTTTGTGCGTGTTATTCAAAAAGTTTTAAATAAGTTCATGATACCGGTTTTTTTAGTTGTGATTAATTTTTTTCTGGACATGCAAATAAAATATTGAAAAATGATCTTATAAAATTAAACCATCAAAATCCAAATATGAATCCTGAACTAGTATTTCCACGCTTTCATGCCAAACAATATGGTGTCTTAAAAATAGAACTAGTCTGTAACAAAATTGAATATCTCTCGATGAAATATTTAGCTTTGTCAACTCTTCATAGCTTAAATAAACTTTATTAGAATGTAGAACCACGCAAAAATCATTACAATAATTATAAACTTCAAAGTTTTTTCCAGCCAAATATTAAAAATGTAAATATACATGATAAGATCTTCAAGTGATGACTGTATTTACTACTACTAGTAACACTCTAGCAATTCTATTAGGATTTAGAGTGTTTATAATTAAAAAAAGATCGATTTTCATGCAGATATTACAATATTTACTGCGTTGCGATATGATTGAACGTCATAAAAAATAAAGATGTAAATTGCAGAATCATCGACTTTAATATTAATAGAATTTTTTGGTTAACACACGCAAAATTCTAATAAGTTATTACCTGCTTTAATGAATTAATTTAAACATTTTTAAAGATGTTTCTTTTTCTTTTTCAAGGTTTGTTTTCCTTCTAAGAGAAGTGCAATTAGATGATGGATTTCAATTGTAATAATTTTGAATGTTCTGAAATATATCTTCAAAATAACAAAATAAGTATTTGATCATAAAATTAAATGAATAGTGAAATAAAGAGACAGGGTTTAAATTGACTTAAAGAAGGGATTCTTATTTTTACTTACATTATATTTACACCAACACCAATTGCTGCCGTAATTAACATAATCTCAGCATCTATTTCGTATGTTTTGCTGATAATTCTCTGAACAGCCATATATACAAGAATCCCAGTTACAACCCAAATGAGTAAAACAGATGTCAAAGCTCCAATGACCTCTTAAAGAAAAAATTAAGAATACATGTAAGAACTTAATAAAAGAAAATATTAGAATATAACTCTTGATGAAAATTTGTTTTATTTCCATAAGTTAAGAGAAGAAAGCTTATTTTGAAACGAAATAGAAATAAGAAGTCATCATAAAAATGACAGTCATTGTGATATTCCAATTTTCTTTTACATTGAAAGCATTGCACTAGAAATTTACTATCTGGCACTTGCAAGAGAACCCGTAATTTTGAGGAAGTGTCAGATAAAGATATCTTGTTAGAGCTGACTTAGACTTTTTCTGCATTTCTGCTAACACGAGAACTTTTAAATAATACTTTATTTGGCATTTCCAACAATCATGTTTTTATTAATCAGATTATCGAATAAAGAATAAAAAATATTACAATTTTTTCAAAAATTATCTTTATTAGGCCTCAACACTAGAGTGAATAGGGAAAGGTCATAATTAAATCACTCAATAATTTTGAAATGCCGACTGTCATCGTCAACTCCTACTTTTGTTCTCTTCCCTTCTGTGATTATCCCAATAACTTCTAGTCTAAAAATTCTTCCTCCCAAATACTCTATTTGGAGTTTTAATTATCAGTTGTATATGCTCAGTGTTAATTGGTAATTCAAGATTAATAAAGCAAGGAAATGTAACAAGGAATTTTAGCAAAAAATCTCAACAATTTTTGAATACTCAGGTCAAGAGACATAACTATGTAATTTCAATATTAAATGTACATTCTTTCAGTCTCAAATAATTAGTTGAAAACCAATATAGCAATATCATTATGTCTTATATATTAAGCTTATGTCTCTCATTATCATATGACTTATTATATTAGGTTTCTTCGGTGGCTCACACACAAGGAGGAGGTGTGTGGGGGGTCCTTTAATTCACCCCCCCGCCATCCTTTATTTATTATTTTTTGTTGTTGTTGTTGATTATAATTTTGTGTACATAAATATAGTATATATATAGTACGTTATATAGTACGTAAAATTTAACTAAGCATTTGTTGTAAATAACTTGTTTTATAAATTAATACTAATTATTTATTCAATAATTTATTTTTTGCCGTTGTTTGTTCCTGACAATCGACAAAATCAAAAGAATATGTTGGGTAACGTACCGGGGTATAAGGCGAGAATGGTAAACTTTCAACCTTGGACCCCCCCTTAAAAAATTTCTATGTGCGCAACTGGGTTTTTTTCTTTTCATTAATAAAATAATATCATTTGCGTATAAAAGTAGTGTTGCGAGTACATCCAGATGAGTGAAAGTGGGATAAAAAGTTTTGAAAAGAAAGATGTTCGAAGAAGTTTTATAAAAAGACAATTCTGAAAAACTAAGATTAAAGTTTCTCCGTTATTTACCTGCTCTGTACCAGCCGAAACTCATTCTTTTTGTTGCTGGTCGGGATGCAACCCAGATGGCCATCAAACTTATCATAAAACTGGCAAAATCTGTCAACAAATGTGCAGCATCTGTTGCTATAGCTAAGCTGTTAGCTAAAATACCACCTAAATCGAATAAAACTCAGAATCAGTAAGTAAAATGAATTTGATGTACATTTTTCGTTTATTTTTATTCTGAAATAATGACTCTTAGCTTTAATACTTGAATAGTTAAATGCGGTTGATTTTCCGAAGGAAACCCCATATGAGTTATTAAACGAGTTAATTGGATACATTCTTTGAAGTTCCTTTTGTTTCCTTTGAAAAGATACGAAGAGTAAATAGAGATCATTTAAGCTTAAAAGCCAATTGAAAAATATCTATATTGAGTCTCAAAAATATTCAAATACCATTTACGTAGCTGTATTCTAAGCAAATAATGCATCTGTATTACCCGTCTACTACTTTTTCGTTCTACAAAAAAATAAAGCATTTTTCTAGTAGTTTCCGATGGAATAATTTCCAACATTCTTACTAAAACATAATTAGTTATTAAAATCTCGCCCAATATTTGTGTAATTGGATAAATGAATGAATTATACAAATGTATAAGACTCAATCAGTTCCAAAGGGTATTATTGGTACCAATCATCCCTCACTTACAGACGGTCGACTATAAATAATATTAATAAGTTAATTTTATTTACCCCTTTAATTAATAATTAAATAATTTTTGATAAGAAAAAAGAAAGATAGCCTTACCTACAGCTTCTCCTATCATGAATAGTAAGCAAAGTAAGCTGGCCAATAATAGCCTTCGCCGAGCAACTTTATCAATACCAACTTCGTTTTCGTCATGGCAATGTGTTTCGGACTAAAATAAAGGAAAATTATCCATAAACATTGTGTATTTTTTGATATTTTTTTATTAATCAGAATAAAACAAAACAAAAATCTTACGAAATTCAATCTGAAATTAATTTTATTACTTAAATTTCTGAGTTGGTAGGAAATTATTTCAAGGACATACAACACACAAAAGTAGCTTCTACTTATCTTAATTGAGCTTATGTTTAAATCTGTATAAGCCTGTAACGCAGATAAAGGAATATTAATAATGTGTCTGTAAGTTAGCGCGAAAAAAATCAACTCGTTATGTTTTTTCGCAGCGGGAAATATATTTATCAAAAATATACAGATATTGCTTTCCTTAGTTCACTTTTCAAGATTATTTCATCAACTTATGAAAAAGGAAAATAGGTTATATACACTATGTGACATTGAAAAGGCAATATCAAGAATCATAACCTGAAAATTATTTAAATTTTAGGGTTGGTGCACCTTAACGAGTAATGTAAATGATTTGAAATGCTCATTTCTCTCCGGCATATGTTGAATAGTATGCAAGGGAAATCCATGCCATTATTTGCGCCATAGGGGAACTTTTTTCCTATTTCAGAGGATACTTATAATAGTAAAGCATGCCATATATACCATGCCATCACCAACGATGGCAGTTCCAGCAGACAGACTATTTTACTAGAGGCAGCTGATTGAGGTTAGGTTAATCCATACATCAAATCTCAGCTGACACCTACATAGATGCATACTCGTAGTACCTACTGTGGCAAAAATGGTTGGAACAAGAAAATGCGACAAGCTTAAGGAATATCAGTTGACGATATTGATGCATACATCGATAAGCGGAGAAAGCCCTCCTGCCGTCATTTTACAGTATGTACAAGGCACCTGTGATATTTACACAGCGACCGGAACCATTACCTATCAATTGGTTGCTAGTGGCCTTGCATTCCTGGCATCCATTAAGAAAATTGTCTATGATCCCACAACATGGATGGCCACGTTGGCAATGATACTTGGACAGAGTGATGTGGAAGACGGTAAGGCACAAGGTCAGTCAGATGAGTTACGCTTCTGTTAGTTCAATGGAATTCTCCGTGTACTACTGCGAAGCCGACGTGGTGGAAGGTAAAATCCAGCCGTATTTGGCGACGGCTCCACCGTGTGACAATGTGCCATCATACTTAAAGGTGCCATCGCGTACAATATCAGTCACATCTTGTTCGTATTCAAGGCACTATTACAACCCAATACGTAGATAATGAGGTGCGGCCGGTGACACTCCCTTTCTTCATTGGGAGAAGGGAGGTGGGCTAAATGCTGTTTATCTGCCCAATAACATCGAATCATACACTGCAGGCATCAGTAAATGTGTTCCATAAGTTGTTCAGATGTTTCACTCGCTACCATTTACCTTTAATCTCTTACCAATGGAATACATTCGAGACGTTATTAGGTGTCACTTGCTTGCCCTGTCACCATCGCATTCAGAAGACGAACTGTGGTAAATGGTTGACAGAGGGAATTAATTCCTTAGGGCACCATCTATACTCTTACTGACTATGTCCAGACATGTTGCTTAACATGTCATTTCATATTGTATAGCCATACATGATGTTCCTGTAACCAAATGAGTTGACGTTGTTCTCGGTCTGTGTTATAAGTATCATTTGAGAATAAACACCACCTATTATTCGTTGCTGTTTATTTCTGTTTGCCAAGTCTCTTCACTTCTTGTGCAGCATTTCTTCTTGGTGCTTTATTTTCAATGTCTCGAAGTATACATTACAATCAATAATCATATACTAAATTAGGATCAACTTAATAAAGCTAAGTAATAAATAGAAATATAACAAGACAGTATATCTCAGAACAAGATGGCCACAGCAGCACAATAGCAATCTCTTAGTTTTAGTAACAATGATTATAGGGTTAAAAATAGAATTAAGGCTATCCAACATTCTCCTATATTTGCCTATAGAACTGAGCTGAGGGGAAGAAATGGAGAATACTTGAGAAGGGACTCAGTGCGTTCATTTTATCGCCCAAGAGGTGAGTGAGGAAAAGAACAACCTTCGCTATAGAAGAAATCACACATATTAAGTAATTTTATAGATTTAGTTACAGTGTCATGGGTCTATTCGAATTTTTCTAACTAACAATCCTCATAGGGGGGAAATGAATCTTTAAAACTTAATTTATTGAAAGCCTTCCTTCGATGAAGAAGATGTGAATATGTAAATTAAGGCATATAAAGATTAAACTTTCGAGTTTCAAATAGAGGCTTGGGAGAGGTTAGACTGCTACGGCTAACAGTAATTTATTAAACATGAAGTGAGGCGTAAATACTACGTGGCTGATTATTGTAATATTAAAGTTGACGATTTTCAATTAGGAATCAAATTAGATTAGATCGCTAAGAATAAAAAAGTTATTGCCTAGACGTAAGTGATCTGTTTCTTTTTTTAAAGTCTTCTCGTATCTCGTCTGCCTCGCTATTGTTTTCTATATTTGCTATTTGGGTGCATCTCTTAACTTTGGTTAATAAAAATTGTCTTGTTCGTATCAAATAATAAATTGAAGTGAAATTGACTATCGCTAACCTTCCATCTGATTCTCTCCCACTAAGGGATATAAGATAACTCATCCCTCACACAAGAGGTTTTTATAGGCAGTTCAATAATTTCTGTCGAAAAATCACAAAGAGATCATTCATAAATATTTTTCAAAACTTTCTTTTTTTACAGAAATTAGACCATAAAACAAAATATCGGAGATAATGTTTTCTAAGTGTTCCATTTATTTAAAAAATGGAATATTTAGAAAATTAGAAAATATTACTCTTTATAAATTATAAAATACACTACAGGGAAATGTTCAGTTAAGAATACTCTGATTATTGTTCATAAAAAGTTGAAGAACTAGAAGTCTTACCAAAATACTTTCTCTTTTCGCAAAGGCTTTTCCATTTTCTACAGATTCTGCAATAACATTTTGACAGCATTCATCTGCAGCATTTCCGTGACAACAATAAATTATTGAATTATTTCTGGAAACTAAAGATTCATAAGTTCCTGTTCGATGCTCCCCGCTTAAAGTTCTGTAAGAAACAATTGAAAATGGGAAAGATGAGCGCAAATGATATTTCTAACCAAAGTCTAGCATCCGTATATCAACATGTTTTTGAAAATTTTTTCTTTCTAATAATTATTGAAACATTTATTACAGCACCATTTAATTTAGTTGACTTCCTGTGTAATGCATATTTATTTTATCGAAAAGAAATAGGCTTGTTTTTAATAACGGTTCACTGATGCAACACAATTGGTTGTTTGTGACAGGAGATTGACATTTGAATTGAACTTGGAATTCCCCAACTTACCCAAGCTCTATTATGTTATGATTTTAAATCTCAATAGCATTAATGTATATTCTAACCCTATTACTTACCATTAAAATCTTAAGACCCAACAACCAAATGGTTCTTAATGTGGCTCTGTTATCAATTAATCTGTTATCAATTGTCAATGACATTAAATGAAAAGTAAATTTGAAAATTACGACTGTAAAAAAAATATCTTTTGCGTGTAATAAACGAGAAACAAAATTTTTTCAATGGTGAGTTGTACGATCATTTAAATCATAATTTATTAAAAGTATAGATTTAAAGAATTGATTTCCAACTTTTTTAAATTTGAAATGTCATAAACGCAATGTAGAGCAATTTAACAAAAACCATTATGAAATACATTTTTTAAAAAAAATTATAAATGTATATATTTTGTTAACCAAACATGAAATACAAAAAAAAAAAAAATAAATAATAATAATAATAAATTCTGTTTAGCTTAACAACGCATATATGTGATATTCAAATAGTAGCTCTCAAGTTATCTTTTAAGGAGGAAGAGGAGTACATGCCAAAGTAGGGAATACCTTCCATTGGAAAAAAATGACTCCTATTCAATAATAAACTGAGAAGTCACTTCACGCAACGTTATCTCCGGTTATGTTAAAAATGACAAAGTTTAACATCTTTAAAAAATTGACTGGCCGTATTAGCCACCATTTTCCGTGCATTTATCGTATCCTTTTCTCTATTTTAACGAGAACAGTTTTTAAATTTTTAAAAAAAAAAATCAGTGTGGTCAAAGTGGAAATAGTTTCAAAAGTGGAAAAAGTGTTTCAAAGTGGAAATAGTTTCAAAATGATGAAAATTTGCGTTTATTTTCTTGAGTAACTTTTTTGGTAACATTTCTTAATACTACCATAAGAATAAAAATTTTAATAAGTGTGCAAAGTTTCAAAACTAAAAGACAAGCAGTTTTCTTAAAGGTTCCTTTTTTGTCAGAATTTTTCAAACTATGGGGCGCGTCCCTCGGGGGGGGGGGCGTGATAACCCTACGTGGGAGGCATGAGCAAATCGAAAAATCAAAAATAAAAGATCTAAAATAATTATCAATTTTCTGAAAGGAAGCAAAACAAAATACATACTAACATAATAAAAAATAAAATACACATTCACACTGATTTAGTATACTTATAAATGTATTAGTACTGTACAAAGTATTTAATACTTAATTTATCTATTCTCAATTAAAAACAAGTTTAGCCATTACTAGTGACTCTTCTATGGGTTTGTCATATACAAAATTATATACTAAATTTAACACTTATAATATATATACATAATTTGTACAGTTTATAATTAAAACCGTATTTTGCAATCTTACCTTGAAAGTAAAAATTATTATTGCATTTAGTACATTGTTATTGTAAGCATTAGGATGTAAGCGATGAAAATTAGGACTGAAAATTGGGTCGCAAATATTGAAAGTTTGAGAAGCACTGTTTCATGTTGAAACTTAAGAGAAATTGTGAGATATTTTCAATCAAACAGTATCATAATAACTTGGATTGCTAAAATACTTCTAATTCAGCAACAGTTAATATGTAAGCTGCATTAGAAGCAGAGAGATGCAATTATTTTTGCCAATAAAAGTCACAAATTCTATTTTTGCGGATCACTTTCTGTGAAGGGACACCCATTATATCATGTGCAACTATAATTTTTCCCATATAACCAATGAACACTTCTCTGTATAATTAACTTCAAAAAGATTAATGGACTATTTATAGTCCAGTACGCTGAAGAAGTTGTAATAAACTTTTGGAAACCACGTATCGAGTTGAATGATGTGTAATGTTCTCTGGACATTACAAAACTCTATAACCCAGAATGATTTAAATTAAATAAATAAAACTACATACATGAAAAAACCTTCAAAATTTTAAAATATGCATTGACAAGTTTTGAGAGAAACGAAATAATTATAGAAATAAATATAATGAAGAGTATTGAATTATTATACGTATCAAAATTATGCAAGCATGAAAATCCTGATCATACATTTAAACTGTATAATTTAACTGAAAATTCAAAAAGTTATATAGTTGGTCTTACCCCAAAATATAAGCAAAATTTTACTAACATTATGTTAAACATTTACGCGTATAAAATTAAAAATATTTATATTATAGATTTATATTAAAATCAATACTATTTTTAATACAATTATTTAACATAAAAATACGTTTAATTATTTAAATAGTTTAAAATGCTTAATATTCCCGAAGAAAAAGAAAAAAAATTGATTCATAAAATATCTTACGTTTCAACTTCCATTTCTTGCAGAGAGGACAAAGAAGTCTAATGACTTGTAACAGGATCGTTTGTCAAATGACAGTCAGAAGGGTGAAAAAAAGGCCGGAAAGTGATTATAAGCACGTCAAACCAAAAGTAATGCTGTGTAATGTTGAAGGAGTGGGAAAAAGCGATGATTGTTGGAACAATTTAATTGCATGACAAAAATATCTGAATAAGCAGACGTTCTGAAAACTTATTAACGCTTCACATTACGTAAAAAGTCATTGTTAAGAAAGAATAGTAAATTCTATTATTATTCTATTACTAAATATTCTACATAGTTTGAGCAGTTTTACAGACATCTTAAGATAAACCTTTTTTCACTTTCTTTTAAATACAAATCCTAGGACTAAGATTTGTTGCATTTGATTTTAATTAACGTCACGTTTGGGTGACCTTGTAATTTTGAACTACTATTAAATGACGAGAACGACACCTGAGCTGATACTCCCTCTCGAAACTTCCACAGTACTCCAATAGATTTAATGAGCACTAGACCCTCTGTAAGGCGGGTCATCAGTGGTACTAGATTTCGAACATGCGACTCGATGACGCCTACCACGAGCACGTGACCACCCGGCTACCGCGTCCACTAAGATTTGACGGAATTGTAATAGTTACGACTCTGCGCAAAGAAAAATTTTTACACAAGAAAAATAAATTATATATTAAGTTTCTTATTTCAATACTGTCTTTATAATATTTATTTAGGTCATTTAAAGCCTTAATATGCATACAAAGTTGTGATGGATCTATACGCGACCTTTTACTAACAGTCCTTTTGAGTATTCTTTTGGGCCAGCAAAAATTACCAATCTGCTCCTAAGGAAGGAAACGTGATATGCAAATTAAGTTTATTATATATATTCCTACTTCACGAGTTAAAGAGCTGGTGAATTGTTAGAGAATTGGAAGGTGAAGAGAATAGATAAACAGAAAGTTAGAACTTTAGTTAACAAGAGGTGACAAGATAGTTAGTAACAAGGTGAAGATTACCAGAATTGGCTTAAAAGTTCTTGTGAAAGAATATACTCGGGAAGGGTGAAAGATAAGTTGGATTGAGTAGAAGACTGCTTAAGTTCAGGTACTGTCACCTTATATTACGTTGATGTTAAAACTGTTAAAGTTGTTAGGTGGACATTAAATACTTAGCTTCTGTATAAAGTAATATTAAGGAAGAACCACATTATTATATGTATTCTCCCCAAACACGAATCTCGTCTCTTCCCTCTGTTGCTTGACTGAATTATCCTATTTATAGTATTTTTTGTGTTTGAATCGATTATAGCTGATAAATAAAATAAGTGAAATTTATCATGTCGAATGATCCTTTAATTCCTTTCACACCTTTAGATGGGTCACAGGGTAGAAGGGATTTAAGCGCGTTTCAAAGTGATAATAAAAATATTAGCCAGTATATGATTGGGAAAATAGAATAAAATTTGGAATACAGATATGATAAGGTACGCTCCCGAGAATAACGGGGGAGAGGGAAGATGACCCAGCTACCCACATACGGTAACAGAGATAAACTGACGAAAATTTCTCTGGGAAATATATTTTTTTTGTCAATGTGACATACACGCGCGCACACACTTAAAATTTTTTAATACCACTGTAATTGTATTTGTGACACGAAAAATAACTGCGTTAGGCGGAGATAAAGAAACAAGTGAAAACAACCAGTAAAAGACAAAAAAAGCTGTAGAAAAGCAAATACTATGTTTCACAAATTTTCGACAAGCTAATTCTCACTCACGATGCCTTTTTGCGCTCAGCAGATGGATAGCACTATGGCATGCATTACACTAGGAAGAATCGGTTGAATCTCACTTGCACTAATATTTTTTATATCTGATAAAATTTTTGGATTTTATGATTGTACTTTGTATAACAAGTATTCCCACGAACATAAATCCAATTTAATGAGATTGGGTAACTTTGATGGCTAAGGAACAGGAAACAACGTGTGTTATTTCTGTCACTAAAATGTTTCATTATCTAATGTTTAACACAATATGTGAGGTAAAATTACCTTAAATCCACACGATGCCAGAGAGAACATTTCGCTATTGCAAATCGGGAATGATGCAAATGGTTAGCATCGATTCATAACAAGCATTTGTTACCGTATATGTTCGCTGACCGTTGGCCGTACTTTTCAAAAATATAAGGACCAAGAATGTGAAGAGGCTTATTACCGCATCACATAGCCATTTTATCATTGGATAATAGAAGTGAGAATACACTACGCTGATTTGAATCTGCCTATTGTGTACATAAATCTTCAAAACAAAAATCTGATTGACTGTTCATAAAATAAGTAAAAGCCCAGCTTTTATTAGCATCATACAGGATGTGGAATTCATTGGCAAAATCATATCGTGCTTGGGGATCATCCACATTTGCAACATCTAAACACACTAGAATTGAAACGGTAATATGTGGAGAGTAGAGTGCCTCGAATTTTAGCGGACCGGAGGATTCGGTACATCCAGCAGGTGTAAAATTACACAAACGTTTGCAGCATGATCATGAATTATCACCTGATGCACTATAGCAAACAATTTCAGCAGAAACGAAAGGGTGGCTTGGATAAAATAAATCACATGTGCACCCATATTTTTCAAATTTGCATATCAAATCCTGTACAGCTCGTACAGAACACACCTCGATGTAGTTGGTTTTTACAGTAGTCATGTAATATTTCTACGATTATTTTGAAGCCTCTACAAACCATCCATTGTCGTTCTTGATATTTGATTTTATCAAGAATCATAAACAAATCATTTTAAGTTTCTTCTATATGCAAACTAGTGTTCCGTAGGAAGAGATGCAAATGCATTTCTTTTATACTGCAAGATAACTTAGAGTCTAGTTTACGGGAAATCAATGAATATGCGCCATTCAAAGGAATCATATTCTACTTCAAAGCACTTCACGAGTCCTTGGAAATCAAGACAAAAAACAGATTACCCTTTTTGGTCATAGAGAGGAAAAAAACTGAATAAATTCGTTCTCTATGCCTGTACCACGAAAAAGCAGTTCCAAGTGATTGAACAGGTTTTTGTTTTTTATCTTCTATCCTAGAAACTCAATTGCATCTTTCGAAAGGCTTAAATCTCTAACTCAATGAATAGGTCAATGAACTCTCTCTGAAAAAAACTTGATGTCCCTCATAAAAAAATTCCAAGTTAGATTTGTCATAGTAGGTAATGTGTATCCATCCTCCGACTTACTCAGGATATCTTCCAAGTTGAAAAGTATCATGCTTTAAAATCCATGTGTTTTGCCTTTATCCCGAAATATCTGTCTGAATTCAGCAAAATACCTTTCTTCACAAAATCTCTAATGGTTGTTTGTTGACTTTTTATTGAGTTTTTATTACAAATGAGACAAAAGTTTTGTTCTGAGATATAATATTTCAGAATCATAGTCCAGAAATAAAAACACGAGTACAGTAACGTTTTGAATACTGAATGTAAACTGAGTGTGGCTTTATATAGCACAAGTGAAATATTATTTAACTAGTTTGAAACATGATCTATAATCTGACAGTATATTTACTTATCATGATTTTATTCATACTTATTCCAAATATCCCCAAAAAACACGTCAAAACATGCATAATCAAGCCATCAATATTACTCGAAATTCTTTATAAGCTAATTAAACCTGTTTGGACATGATCGTCTGATCTTTCTTTACACGCCAAACCTATATATAATTTGCACCCTCTTCCCCTTCTCTCCCACCATCCTCCCCACCATTCCCACAATCCAAAACTTGAGTTTCATAAAGTAACTTGACATGATGAATTTTTTCAGTTTAAGTAAGTTAAAATCTACAAGAAAATTTTTGAAAAGATCCTATAAACTTTTTCAGTTTTTGATCCGTGTTATTAATAATTTCAATGATCAACCAAAAATGCCACGCATTGACAAGCAGTAATATTTCCACTGCATATTTTTCATAATTTTATTTGACTTGTATAGTAGAGATATGGAAAACAGAACTAAAGGAAGGCTAAGACTTGAACAAAGACATGATTAATTCGAAAATTCCATAATTTATGAAAACTCCCTACCAAATCGGAAGTTCTGTGATATGCAAGAAAGGACTTATGATACAGATCTTTAAAGTATTCACTATATGAATCGCTCATTATACTCATAAATATATATTTGGAAATAAGTGTCTGATATATAATGCTCGCTGTTTGATAAATCCTTATCAAGAAATAAGGGCACTCGAGGATAATATTAGATTTTAAACTAATACTCACTTAAGATTATACTCTCAGACACTAATTGTGTAGGACTCGTAAAGCACAAAATTATTCGTACAAAATCGTAAAGTAAGAGCCAATTCTGGCTAAACTGCGCCAAACTTTTGTTAAAATATTAAAACAATTCATAAAAAATCTAAAAATGTTGACAGCACAGTTTCACAGAGAAGGTAAAATATCAAATCAAATATAAAAATCGTATTCTAAAGATAAGAGGAAACAAATTTTGGTGGGGCACCCCCCACCAAGTCAGATTAAAACAGATCAATGGAAAAGCGAAACAAAAATTGAAATAATGCACACATTTATCATAGATGTAAAAATTACTAATAACAAGTTAAAAGTTATATTGCTTTAAAAGCTATGAACGTACAAGAAAAATTACTTCCCACCGTTTCTGTTTCGTGTGTGTGTGTTAAAATATGAGTGTATTCCCCATATTTTTCTTGTGTGTATTTCACATTTAAATAGTATTCATCCTCATCATAGACAATCATATCCTTGTCTGATGAATCCTGTTGAGATGCACTTTTCCGCGGTTTGTGCGGTGTCACACATTTTTATTTCTGTGTTTTTGGTTTATTTATTGCTTTAATAATTTTTTTTCTCGCACGAGTTTTTGAATTTTGTTTTAAATTTCGAATTATAGTAGATGCAGAAGGGGGTTGAATAGTGGAGTTGGAGGTGCAAGCGTATATGATTAAGATGATTCAATAGGGGTAAACAGATTATTGGCGGTGGTAAGTACGGCACATTAGACATAGGAATAGCTGGTTGAGACTCTGACACTATAGCTGCTATTGAAGAGGAGAATGGCAAGATGTGAGCTTGGGTTGAAGATGACGTGGAAACAGCAAGAGTAGATAGAGATATATTTAGTTTCGGGAGAAATGAAAGTGGTTGAAGAGTAAATTTAAAGGTGGACATTTTATTTTTGTGATATTTTCACTAGGGCGAATATTGTTGAAGAATTATCAGCCTGGGAGTATGTTTGTGATACCTAAGGAGGTATTAAGTTTCTAGCTTCTAAATAAGATATATTTTTGTTAGTTTTAATTTCTCTCTTGTATTTGTTTTACAGTTTTCCATTTTGGAAATAATTTTGAATCAGAGAATGAGGTTGTGCAAACAATCGACACATTTCTGCTCCAGACTGCAATCTGAGGAAGCATGTCCAACATCTAGAGCATGTTTATTGACCACAGCAGGCAGTTTATGAGTGCCCTAACCTTCGACACTTAAAACAGAGCAAAGGATTCGGAATATACGGACGTATTTACAGTTTAAACAACCAGCTTTTAGTTTTGGATAGTGTTGGACTAATGAATGTTAAAATCAAATGTTTAGTTGGTACAGTTGTTGCATCCTTTTCAATTATTACTCTTCTAACCTGAATCACACCCAGATCAGATAATCCATCAAGAATTTCTACTTCTGAGGTGTAAAACAGGTTAGGTTCAGATAAGACACAGCAAAAAGTATTAAGTGATTTATGTGGAATTATACTGACAGGAGAATTGAGAAAAGATATGGCAAGTAGAGAAATGACTTAGTTATAACTGCAGAACTTGTTTCAATAAGTAGATCACCGGACAGCAACCTTTTTACATGTTTTGGTTCACCACCTATTACTCCTTTGAGAGTTTTATGTATAGCAAAAAGGGATTTTGTAGACATTTAATTATTCGTTAAAGAAATCAATAAAAATCTTGTATTAGCCGGAATTTTGCCTATGTTAAGGTTGAGTAAAACGAGGCCTTTACCCATGCACAGCTGATTTGTATCCATAAGCGTGCAGTAAACTTCAGCCTGGCGTGCCTCCACCCATCATGGAGTCCAGTAAAGGAAGTAGTGTGCCGGTCAACTGACAATAGTCTGGCTCGGCGCTCACCTGGAGTACACCCAGAATGTAGCACTGTAGCATCAGGGTGAGGATCTGACGGATAAATCCCATACTCCTTGTCTGCAGCACTTGCTTTTCAGCAATGTCTCTCCGGGGACACCGAAAAGACTTAACACCAGTCGATTGACAAAAGTGGGCTCGCTCCTGGCTTCAGTCTACAGTGAAACGCGGGCCAAAGGGAATGCAAAAGATATCCCCAAGACACCATTTTCCTCCCTACGGAACGCCGTAAGCGGCAAACATGTGGGTTGGAAAACCAACAGTCTTAGAAAGAAAAAAAACTTAAATCAGAAGTATTTTAAAAATGCGGTTAAATAACAAAATATGAAAAACTTAAAAAATATATAAGCTAGTTTAGTATAATGGAAAAAGGTTCGACTTCTTCAAACAAAATATTAACTAGTGTGTCTGTGATCTAGACAGGAAAAGAAAAGAAAAAAGGATGAATTGAATGACAGAAAGGAGAGTCTAAAATCGAGAAGGATCACTGGGGGTACCTCGGGGGCGTGACACCTGTGTTTACCAAAAACAGAAAACCACTTGGGAAAAGGAAAAGATCACTAGGGCACCTCGAGATTGGGACACTCGTACTTATCTAAAGAAGATGAGCACCCTGAGAGGCACAAAATTTTGAGTGTGGCTTAGGGAAACATAAACGGTTTTAACAGCCGAAAACAAAAAGGCTATACGCTGAGAAAATTGATAGTAAAAACACACATACAAATGGATACTTTGCATTATTTAGCAAAATATGGGAATATACTTAAAGTAAAAAATATTATAAAAAATTTGAATTATGCGTAGAAGCATGTACTTGTTAATAGCAGCATTGCGTGTAACCCATGATGCTAAACCACAACCTTTGATTGCATAAATTTAATCTGTCAAGTAGGCATTGAAGGTTTTTAACGTGAATTTGAAAGTTCGTATTATAAATTAATTCGTGTACCAAATAAAATACGGCCTAATATATATAAATTATAAGAAAAAAATATTCGCTATATACTTTTGAATTAGAAATGTGTTCTAAATAATTTTGCACTAAATTATCAGAAATAACGTGCAAATTTGATACATTTCTGTAAGAAACCTGATATAACAAACAAATTTAAAATTTAAAGACTTTTGAAGAGCGAGAAATGAACAAATTGTTTCCTGTTTTCTTTTTAAAATATATAATTTTATGAATAAGTCTGATATCAAATACGAGCACACTCTTAAATAAAAATAGTGCGATTAAAAAAAATGTGAAAGGTTTAACGTTTTTATATATTTATATAGTTATTTATATATTGCTAAAAACAGGAAATAATTGGTTTGTTGCGTTAATGTGATGTTTAGAATGAAAACTTATAACAGTAAGCCCCCTCCTCCCCAGATAAATTTCAATTACATTTACTAAATTTTTTTATTTATTGAAACCTTTCGTTAAATATTAATGGTTAATCATAAGTCAAACATTAAAAATTTCGCTAACATTTAAGGGTATATATATTTATATTTGAGAAGTGATGCTATTGAATTTCAATGGCAGAATGAAACCATGTCCTTTTCTTCTACTTGAAAAAGAATTAGTAACCTGATATGTATTTTCTTTTTTCCAAATTATCATCAATATTTATATCATTGCATCTCAAATGAGGGGAAAAAAACATCAAATTCTTCTACCATATAGAAATAACCTATTCAATACGCATGCATAATCTATATATGTAATGAAAAAAGCAACTCGCTCATTCACAACAAGATCTCAGGAACTATTAGACCTACAATCTTGAAATTTGGCAGGGATATTCTTTTTAATTTGTAGAGATCCCCTAAGAACGATTTTTCGAAAATCAATTTCCAAGAGAGGATTTGTGGGGGCTTTATAGACAAAAAAATACTCGGTTTTTCTTAACTATTAGACCTACAGATTTGAAGTTTGGTAAGCCCATTTCTGTTGTTGGGCTTTACGGAAATCGACTTTCAAACGATCGATTTTTCATCGATAGGAGGGGGGGGGGATTGAAGATGCGCTAGAAATAAAAAATTTCCCGTTTTCGAGCTATTATTCGCGCATACAAACTTGAAACTTGGAAAACGTGTTTCTTTTATTGAGTAGAGATTCTGTAAGAACGGCCTCTGAGGAAACCAACTCCTACAGGGGTAGAAGGGTTACGAGAGTAGCTAGTCAACAAAAAAAATATACCATTTTTGAACTATTAGACACACAAACTAGACGTTCGGTCAGCAAGTTTCCTTTGTTGAGATATCTGCTTAGGACTGATTTTGTGGAAATTAAATTGTAAACGGGGATGCGTGGCCTTATAGATAAAAAAAAATTCCCGTTTCTGGGTTATAAGACTTACAGACTTTAAATTTGGCGAACATGTTTCTTTTGTTGAGAACAGATCCGCTAAGTGCGGGTTTTAAGAAAATCAATTCCCAAGAGGATTTAAGGGGATGTTATAGATAGAAAAAAAAATTCCCGCTTTTGGACAATTAGACTTACAGATTTGGAATTTGGAAAGCATGTTTCTATTAGTAATTAGAGATCCATTAAAATAATGCTTGAGGAAATCGACTGCGAAGAAGGCACAGGAGCGTAAATGATATACATACTTCTGTTTTAGAAATTCAAGTTGTGTCCTTTTTAAATCAAGAGACAAGTGCTATAAGAATTTTTTTTAATATGATTGAAAGTTTAATGCTAGGATATAGATAACAATAAATTTAAATAAAAAGAATATGTAACCTTACTAAGTCATGAAATACCCAGAAAAGCAAGTGAGTGAGTGAATATTAACGTCGCACTCTTCAGCTTAGGGCTTTTGGCGACGGACCTCGTAATTTTGAACCATGGTCAAGTAACGAGGGCGACACTTGAGTTGGCACCCCTCTCCTAACTACAGCACCACACCAGCAGAAAGAGGTTTGAGCTCTCGACAGATTTAACGAGCATCGAACCCCTACACGACGGGTCTTCATTGGTACTGGGCTGTAACTCATGACACCCCAGCCCCGAGTCCGTTACCTTGACCACTAAGCTAATGCGGCCACCCCAGAAAAGCTGGAGAGTAGCAGTTAGTTTCGTCTAAATGTGCACTTGATAAAGAATTTAGATTTTTTTTGTGGATTATTAAACGTATTTCAAAATAAATGCGACGTATATGATTTGAAAGTAAATCAATATATAGCAGAGGTGTTTTATTTTCATGATTCATCGAAAAAAATTTTATTTTACATATTGAACACGAAATATTAAAATTTAAAACTTGGAAAGATTAAACTGATAAAATATATATATTGTGAGTACAATTGTCAAAGTAACAAGCAAATCACTATTTTATTTCTAACTAAATCTTATTTTCCATAAGTACTGACGAGTCATTTTCTGTTTAATACAACTGCTTTTTAAAAGTGCTGAAATTTCCCCTCACTTGTGCATGTCTGCAGGAAATGTATTTATATGTCCGAACTAGCGCATTTTCCTAAAAATGCACGTGATCATTATTTATAAAAAAATCCCTTATTAGTAAAAATTCTTACATTCTAGAAAAGATTAAACTAGACAAAAAGTTTAACATTATAAAATATATACAAAACAGATGATTTATTTCTAAAAAGCTGACTAAAAACAACCAAAATTATAACATGTTCTAGACCAAAATATTTAATGAATAATTGTCTGATTTGAATACAAAAAACTAAATTCTATAAAATTATAAGATGATGTTCGTAATTTCCGGACGTGTTTGTAAAGCCTAAATTTATCAAAATGTTAAAATAAAACCATACAGGTCGAAAGGTTAAAATATAAGCAAGATGATTAATAAATGCAGCTTATGTATTCGGTTATTATTTAAATAAATTAAGGATTTCAACTTTTTCTAAATTACGAAGAATTGCCAGTTTTTGATTGAAAGGGATTAAATTACGTCAGATTTAAAAAAAATAAAAATTTTATATAAAATATAAATGAAATATTATTAAATTTTATACATATTATGGTATAAAATCAGTTGAGATGGATATCAAATTTAGGATAATATCAAAATTTTAAAAAAAGGTATAAAAATTAAATATTAAGAAAGTAAGTTTCTTCTAATTCATATTCGTAAATATTACCAATTTTATTCGTAATTGAATATATTTCCACATTTGTTTTTTGACTTATCGAAAAGTTTTAAATGCAGTTTTTTTTTAGAAAATGCTCTTTTCCTCTCATTGCTGATATCTAACTATATAGTTGTAGAATCTCCATATTTTATATTTATTTTTCACAGTAATATCAGGTTATATTTTCCAGAATTTAAATCTTGTAAAATTTTAGAATAGCACCTAAGTTGATTAAATTTTTCTGTTTGCTTTAGAATCAATTAAAAATACTTTTTTCGCGTATTTCTTTAAAAAAATTTTTAACTACTTTTTATTTCTTTGTTTTCAATTGTATTCATTTACTTAATCTTCTCAAATATTAGAAAACTAAATTTAAAAGTTCGTATAAATTATCTCCATTATGTAAATCATAAAACTGTCCACAAATTCTAGCTCTCTTTAGCATATTTATTTACCTATTCAAATAACTCCCCATTCTAATGATCTCGATATTTTGCAGCAAATATTTTTTGCTGATGTGTCTTCATATGTTAGAAAAAATCTGGCATTTGAATACTTTAAATTATGGTAATTTGAATGCATCAAAACCATTAACTATCATCAATGTCTAATTTCATGAAACATAATTATCTTGAAATAATTGAAGACAGCATTTTCATCATCAAGTAATTGCCAAATTATGCAAATATAGTCGATTTATTCACAAAAAATAAATGAACACTGAGAAATAAACAAAATTCGAAAAATCAAAATTGCGAAGTCACGATGTTTTTGGTGGTTGGCAACCTTAATTGACACGCTTGCGTTCATATTTTACTAGAATCGCGCTAAAAATATCTATCTTTTATCAATATAAATTATGCAGGTGAGTTGAGATTCTTCCGAAATTAAGTCGCCAAAATGTTTCATCGACAAGTAGATTATCTTATGTACATTATGTTGATGATGCGTGGTATCTTCCTTCTCTTGGGTAATTTCCCCTCAGGGGCTCACCTTCTTTAGGTGAGTACGGGTGTCACAATCCTGAGGTGCCCTAGTGATCTTTTCCTTTTCCCACGGGGTTTACTGTCTTTGGTAAACACGGGCTTCACCCTCTTTCTTGTCATTCAATTAATTCTTTCTTTCTCTCTTCCCGTCTAGACCACAGATATTAAAACAAATGTTTGGCGCAGTATAGCCGAAATCGGCTCTTGCGCCAATAAACCCCAAAATCACTCACTCACCCCCTTGTGTAATTTACTAGTATGCTGTTGAGAGAAGAGCCGAAAAAGGATATTTAGTTTTTATTTTACGGAATTGTTGGTTTCGAAAATTCCGTAAACCAACAATTCCTAATTCAACAGGGAAGTAAATTTTTAAGATGTGCTTTTTTAAAATTTGGAGACCTTACCTAATCAATGTTGGGCATTTATTACAGAGGGTTAAGTGAACATTTTTAAACATAATGGATTTGATTCTCCTTGGCTATTTGAATATATTGTGGGCACAAACACAAACCAAAATCATACGAGCCTTTTTGTTCCAATATTTTAATTTATCGATTTAAAATTATACAGAAACTTCTCACACTAAAACTGGAATGTTCTATACAATAGTTTATATGATTAGAATTTTTTTTCATTCTGATTCTGTTAAGATGGAAACTGTAATAAATTTATTAAATATTCTGATTTGGAGTGTATAAATATCTTTATTTTGCATTTTGCTTTTAATATTTTTATTGAATTTAAACCCTTTGACTTTAACTTTCGAATATTTGTTCTGATTTCTTGTGCTGAATTTATGTAGATTTTTACTAAGGATTTTATTAAGGTAAGGATTTTTTCTAAGGTTAAAATCTATACCTCTGTAAATAATTTTTTCAGAGAAAAAATGTATAAGTCAATTATTTTCTTACGAAAATTAAGTAAAAGCTAATAGTGGTGAAATTCAGCAGGATTGAAACGAATATTCATTACTAATATTTTACCTAATTAAGCAAGCCGGTTATTTATAATTAGGTTTCTTTCTAAAATGGACTGTTTTTTCATACATTAAGTTGACATTCGGACAGTGAACCGGCTACTAGATTATTGTAATTCACATATAGTTTTAAGTAAATACTTTGCAATCGGAAGCTTTCTAAATTCACTGCGTCTTAATTTGAAATGAACAAAGTAATTTTTATTTACCCCTTTTGAGTGTATTCTTCTACCATGAAAAATTTACACTCAAGCTTCAATATTTAAGCAATAACAAATACAGTAGAACCTGTTTTTGTGCGGTATAGATAGTGACCTCATAAAAATAACCACACAAAAAATATTCGAAAATTTCATAAATTCTTACTTATAACAAACAAATTCGTCGAGATACTACAGAAATTTTTTTTATGCGGTGGAGAGGGACCGCATAAAAAAAATCGTACTTAGAAAATACACCAATCATTTACGAAATTTATAAGAAAGTACTTCCATGACAAATAAATAATTAAATTACACATGGAAACATTTTAAAAACAGTTAGCTTCGCATTGTATACATGGCGAAGTTTTCAAAATGCACATACATAATTCACTACTACTCATCTTCCTGCAATGAATAAGTTCAAAATCGCTTTCGTAACTTGAAGATACAATTTTAATTGATTTATTTTTTGTTACCATAAAGTAAGAGAGAAGTTTTTGCGACGAAGGTCTGTTTGTCAGTTGCTTGTAAATGTCACGATAACCAGATATGCGTGATTAAAGCTCTTTTTGAAATTTCATATTCCTTCGAAATGGGTATCTATTTTAAGAAAATGCTTTTCCAATTTGTTAGAAAGCTGTAACCCTGCATATGTTTTATCCGCTCTCAAAGAATCCTGTTTTTTTTTTGCCGTCTTCATAATCTATCAAATTATTGATAATGTCACTGCCATCGAAAGTTTCGTCTTCAATCAAGCGCGGGCTGCTGGCGCGTTGAGAGAAAGCAACTGAAAATGCATTGTCGGGAGACTGTTTAACAAATGAAGAGATCCTCTTGAAATATATATATATATGTACATTGCAGTGGCATAACGTACACCCCCGCAACCTCCACCTCGCGGGGGAGGGGCATTAAGACTCTAGGGGGCCCAAGGCCTGACTGACGCCAAGTACATATTTACCTAATTAACAAAATATTAAATGCAAAACCTGACTTTGCAGAGGGGCCCAAACATTCTCCCTTACGCCATTGGTACATTGATAGAAAGCTTTACAGTGGCGCCAAAACCGTCGAAATTCATATTCTGCATAAAAAAGATCGCACAAAACAAACCGCACAAAAATAAAATCGCATAAAAAAGGACCACACAGAAACAGGTTCTACTCTACTTCAAAACAATTGGAAGCGTTTTTGAGGATATTATGAGACAATATTAAGTTTATTTCATATAATCTTCCAGCAGCTATGTTAACTTTCATAGATTTCTACACATTTTAATTTCAAATTTAGAATTATCATATATTTTGTAGATATAATGCTTCTTCGAAACTAAGTTTATTTGAAAATTTTACGCGAGTACTCACACACACACTACAAAATAGATAGAGAATACATATATAATCATAATTTTAATCATATATAATCTTACCATTTTTTTTCAATTGATATATATATATATATAATTTTTACATCGTGTCTTCCGAAATTTAGAATTGTGTGAAGTTCAATGACCGCAAATTTGATCAAAATTTAACCAATCACATGTTCATTAAAATTAGCTTTTCTGATTAAATATCTGAATTAATATCCAGAGATTTAGTTTGCAAATATTTTTTGTTTGAAATACACACGAACTGAAAGTTTTCCTTAAGGCAGAAACATATAAATTGTATCGCTTTCAGTTACAAACGCGTTAGTTATGCTCATTTTCTGTTCTACAAATAATGAAATGTGAACACTTTTATAAATTCAAGGAAGGTATCTTCTACCTTTCCTCTTGCTGTAAATAATATCAAATAAAAGCTTCCTAAATGAAGTTTCAATGCTAAAAATTAACCGTTTACAACTTTTCTAATGTCTTATTTTAAAAAAATCATTTTGATAACCAGTTTCATACTATTACAATATTTTTGTAACAAAAAATAAACAGTTTGGAGGATAATAATCTATATATAATGAAGAAATGTTTTTTTTTTCTTTTTCATTTCAATCCTCTTGAAAGACATTTCTAAAATTCTAACTTCTTCAGAATATAAGTACTGAATTTTTTAAAGATATTAAAATTTTAACTTCAAAATTAATTAACCTGTTTGAAATAAAATCTGCATAACGAATTGTTTGCTAAAATTATGAAAAACTCACCAAGACTGTTTATGTTAATATTAAATTATTTCAATTATTTTTTCTTAGTCTGTGTTCTGGCTTTCTACCTTTTCCAGTTAAAACAATTTGCTAAATCACTACAATATTATTTTAGATTGAAATCGAGCCACGTGTTCAAATTCTGATTCCATTAAAGACCCACCATGGAAATTAAAGAAGGTGGTTGCACACTAAAATGAATTGATTCTCAAAAACCTTCCGTGATGCCCAAATTAGAAGAAGGAGCCATTGACGTAGTTCCACCATATCAGCCGTATCAAGCTACAGGGGGCCCAACATGTATACTACAGTCGCACTTACAGGTCCCCTATCTAAAAAAGGGTCCCGAAGGAACTTTGATACAGGGCCTACTGAGAACTAGCTACACCAGTGAGAAGGAGATAACAGTTCTAGTCATTTCACAATGATATAAAACTGAGGCCCATTAAGCAATATTCCTCGTGTTGATCTAGTGCGGCATGAATTCAAAATATTTAAATTTTATCAATCATACATATATTCTAAGAAATTGATCAAATTGTAATATATTAAATACATTGAATATGTAAGTGTGTTATATTTGAAAACAAATACATGGAAGAAAATAATTCTTGAACAAATTTTAGTATGATTTTACAATTTTTACATTGAAACTGCACTGATGTGCAAAAGTTAAAGAATAAACACATTTTCGTGGATTTTCAAAAAGCTTTAGTGTGAAATTTGGCTTAAAAATACTTAACAGTATTACTAAAAAGATAATAAGCTAATCGTACTCACTCATGATCATGATTTATGTTCATGAAAGCATGGCAGTCTAAAAATGACGTAGCAAGATGGTACATGCGGAGGATTTAATATGAGACACAAATGACTCATTTTAATTTACGTTACACTCTGAAGCAACACAAGGGCTATTAGGGACGAACCTCGTAATTTTGAGCCCCTGTCAAAAGACAAAGACTATACCTGAGCTGGCACCCCTTCTCCAAACTTCCACTCCGCGCCAAAGGGAGAATTTTGAACCTTGACAAATTTAACGCGTACATGCTGGATTTTTTAATAATATGGTGGGATGTGATCACTTCTGACAGCTGTGAAACTCGGGCAACGAACTCTCATACCGTTTGGAAGTTTATGACGGGTTTTTTTTTGGAGAGTGGGGGGGGGGGGGTAGAAATTCCTTCTTCCGCCAAAGCACTTCTCAGCTCCAGAAATATTTCGAGAGGGGTTGCTCTATCAAGAGCACCTCAGAACATGGTATCTGAGATGGAGGTCAGGAGATCTGGCAGGAAAGCCATCAAAATATCGTCAGTATCGAAATATTCGTCGAGATCTGTGTAGATGAGTTATTGGCTATAAGTAAGAACTGGTGTCATCTATACCTTCTAAAAGCTTCACGCAGGGCCCAAAGATATCATTCCTATACCTCAGAGTAGTCAACGTGACTCGCTGAAAGACGCGCAATTCAATGACCTCCTCCATAGTGCTCCAGTTCCGTGATTTTGGAAGGATTGTACTGGATCACTGATTCTCCTCATACGTAAACACGTCGAGAATCACTGTGAAGACTGAATCTCGACTCATCAATGAAGAGAACATAGGCTCACAGCTCCCGTATCCAAGGAGGAGGTTTGCATCATGTCATGAGGACTCACGTTTGTTCTGGAGTGAGGAGGATACCGATTATTTTTCTCCTGGCATCCAGCCCTACCTCATTTAGCTTTCTGTGAACAAAATATCTCGAAAGTAGCTGAGAGCTCATCTGTGAATTGAGTATATCCCAGTATTTCTCAAACTGTGGGACGCGCCTCTAGGGGGGCATAATAAACCTACGGGAGGAGGGGGGCGGCGAGCCTACTTTAAAGTCGAAAACGAAAGATTATTTTTCAAAAATTGTTAATTTACTGAAAGAAAACAAATGAAATAAATTCTGGCATAATTAAAAATAAAATATACTTTTACACTGATATAATACACTTATAAATATATCAGTACTGCGTAAGGTATTTTATAATTAATTTAACATTACTAAGTTAAGAACAAGTTTTATAATTACCTGTAACCCCATGGGCTTGTCATATATAAAATTATATACAAAAATTAGCAATTATCTTGATAATTTGTACAGTTTATAATTAATCCCTTAAATGCCGATTAAAAATTAAACGATTCGCGCCCCAATGCCACCGTTTAACACGTAGGCGAGCGTATGTGGTGTATGGGGGAGCGGTAGAAAACGAATAAATAAGCATGATCTTTATAATAAGTAAATCTTTCGCAAACACTGTCAAGTTCATTTGATAGCATTCCAAAGCCTTCTGAATAACTTTATGGATAGCAGTTCACAGAAAAGATCGTACTTCAGAAAGACGTATATATACGTCCGGGGCAATTAAAGCGCTGGCTGAGCGAGACGTTTGTATACACCAGCGGCTCTTAAGAGGTCGTATTGTAAGTTTAGTGTCAAAGTACAGAATAATTGAATTCAATGCATTGTTATTGTGTGGAGGAGGGGGAGATGAAAATAATGATTGAATATTGGGTGGCAAACATTGACAATTTGAGAAGCACTGGTCTATCCCCTTTCTATTGCGACTTGTAGTTAAAGCCAAGTATTTGTCATCCTGGTTTTGTGTTGTCTCTTGGGTACCCTACAACTGATCTTGATATTGTTCTGATCTCCTGAAACTGTTTGCATTACTTAGAAACCATATGTTGGGACGGACATTTTGAGCTCAAAATATCGCTTGGGATTGGCCGAGTGGTCAAAGCCACGAACTCGTGACCGGCATTATCAAATGTCGGGAGAAAGTCTAGGTGCTACTAAGAACCCTTCACTTCGATGGGTTGATGCAGGTTAAATCTGTTGAGTCTCAAAGTCCTCTCGTTAACGTGGTAGTTTCGAGAGTGGGATGTGATGTCTGTTGTCATCTTCGTCCGTTGAACGATTTTCAAAATTATGATGTATGTAGCTAATAGCCTTAGTACAGAGCCTACGTTAGAATTAAATAAAAAATCAAATTATTTCAATGCGATTGGACTGCTTCCTATTTCCCAGCTGCTCTCAACCGTATTCCGACATCTAAATGTTATCTTTGTTCCATTGTATGAAAAATATTCAAAAATAATTGCAAGTCTTCAGAAACACGAGTGAAGCTAAATCCGCACTGAGTAGCGTTTAAAACACTATATCTAATTAGTTTACTTAATTTCATCAATTAAGAGGGAACGAATTCGATTAGAATAAAAAATTAAAGCACTCTTTTGTTTGTTTTATTTAACAATTTTCATTAAAAACGTCTTAGTTTTATAAATCCTGCGAAATATTCATTTTTGCACACCATTGTATATTTAGTTACGTTTCTAATATCGAATCTAAAGCATAGGAACAGTTAATTTAAAAAATAAATTCCATGGGATTTTCTTTAAAAAAAAGTCGATGGATTTATAATATAGTGGCAAGATTTATTAAGCATTAATCATTGGAAAATACTTTATTCTATTTTTGGATGATATCAAGACTTGAAAATCGAGGATTTATTAAAATTCCCCGTTGTCAGATATATTATTATCCTGTTCTTTTAAGTATAAATATTTTTCGAAAAATTAAACACATGATTTAAAATATAAAAATTTGTATGGTACTTACAAAGGGATTTTTTCCCCTGTTTGTGTACAGTCCATTTTTTGAGGAAGTAAATTAGAATGTCTTTACTTTATCAGCATATAAAAAAATCTGAAAATAAGATTTTAAAATTAGGTTAATAAATGTAAGCACAAACTAAAAAAATATAAAAAAAATAAATTAAAAAAAAAACATTTTGGTATCTAAACGATAATGAAGCATTTAAAAAATCGTTATATTATAGTTACTTTAAAAAATATAAATAGACACAATTACATATATATATGTTATAAATTCGAACTATAACCATAAAGTTAAAACATACTTTAAAATATAGGAAAACACACAAAAACATGTAGAGATCCAAAAATTATTTCATTTTCTAACCCCCTATTTCTACTCTCGGACCCAGCTAAGGATATAGAAGGCAGTGAAGGATGACTCGACATGATATTTTCTGATTAATTATTCAGCCCACTAATTAACACAGACAAAATTCAAATAACCAATTAGGTTGAGAGGTTTCCGAGTAGAGAGCAGGGGTTTTGTAAGGAGAGTCGCGTGTTCGGAGAATCCTTCTAATAAATTGACTCATCTTTTATGAATCAATCTTCTACTTAATAAATAATTTACACTATACACTATCAGGTCAAAAGTATCCGGACACTCCTTAAAAAAGTGGTTCTGGCGAGTGATGCAATTTGATACGTAATTGAAAGCTATAAAAGTGTTGGTAGTGGTTTGTCAGATTGTATTTATGCATTTGTGAGGCAATGAGTAAGTCAAAGGAGATTAGTGAGTTTGATCGTGGCAGTATAGTGGGATGCTACCTTTGTGGGAAATCAGTTCGTGAGTCGGACATTCTACAGAAACCTAAATCCACTGTGAGTGATGTAATTGTGAAGTGGAAACATCGAGGCAGAGTGAAACGGCAGAAAAACGAACCGGTAGACCGAAAATACTTGGTGAACGCAGCCGCAGAACTCTGAAAAGGGTAGTGAAAGAAAATCGCAAGTCCTCGTTGGTGGAAATTTCTCAGGAGTTCCAAAGTTCATCAGGAATTAGTGTTAGCAGCAGGACTGTCCGTCGAGAGTTAAAAAACTTGGGATTCCATAGTCGTGCAGCCGCTCACAAGCCAAACATCACTCCACAGAATGCGAAACATCGATTGCAATGGTGTAGAGCTCACCGTCATTGGACTGTGGACATGTGGAAAACTGTTCTTTTGGAGTGATGAATCTCGCTTTATAGTCTGGCAGTCGGATGGACGCGTCTTGGTTTGGCGGATGCCCGGCCAACGTTTCTTTAGTGACTGCATTGTGCCGACTGTTAAGTTTGGTGGTGGAGGCATAATGGTGTGGGGGTGTTTCTCGTGGTTTGGCCTGAGTCCGTTAGTTCCTGTGATTAAAAACATGAACTCTGAGATGTATGTGGACATTCTGGACAATGCTGCACTCCCAACTCTATGGCAATATTTCGAGGAAGGCCCATTTCCCTTCCAGCAGGATAACTGCTCCATTCACACATCGAGGCTTGCACAGACGTAATTTGACGAAATGGGTGTTCAAAAACTGGACTAGCCTTCTCAGAGCCTCGATCTAAATCTTATAGAACACCTTTGGGACGAATTAGAGCGCAGATTACGAAGCCAGCCAAATCAACCATCCTCACTGTAAGCACTCACTTCAGGTGTGATGGACGCCTGGAAGGCAATTCCTATGGTCACCTATCAAAAATTGGTGGAAAGTCTTCCCAAACGTATGCAGGCTGTCATCCATGCAAAAGGGGGACCAAAATCATATTAATATGTGCCTCAGGACGCTCTAAGTCCTTATCACTGGGTGTCTGGATACTTTTGGCCAGAAAGTGTAGCTATATGACCAATTGTAACTTAAATCTCTTTAATAATTTAAATATCCAAACACCTTAATCAATATAACTAATACTTGAACTCTAGGTAATTTTCCTATCTTCTATTTCTTAATATTTCAATCTCTTGGCAAGTTCAATTAAACATCAATTATCCTATATCTAACTATCTATCTATCTCTCCCTGTCTTTCTTTCTATCTCTCTTCTATCAAACTTTTTATTTTTCTTCTATCTAACTAACCAACTACCTAGCAATCATACCTATACTATACATAATAGACAATCTGCATATCATGGTTTCTTCTTCAGAAAGTGTTGTTGATATTCATAGCCCAAAGATTTCCCAAGAGGTTTAGTGGAAGGACGCGTATAGATCCGTCACAATTTAAACAAAATATTTAGTAGAAAAAGGGAATTATAGATTAGCCCTAATTTCAATAATATTTATCCTTCCCCGAAGATCTCATGAACAACCACTATAATCTAGATTCAAAAGTCAAGGGCTTAAGTTTGTAGGTACCTCCAAATATCTCCAATAATCTAGACTACAGCTACTAAGCCAAATCAGATCTTAAAAGATCTTGCGCAACTTGTTGCGAAAGTAAGCTATAAAATGCGATTTCATATGACAGCTTTATAGTTTAAATTTTATTTAAAAATATGAGATCCATCACCACTGGTTTTCCATAGCTAATTTTAGTTCAATATATATATAATAAACTAAATCAAAGTTTGTTTTAACGATATTATTTCCCTACTAATACGATATTACAGAAAGTTTAAAATGCTTTGATCTACTTTTGGTCTGATTGGATTTATGTCGCAGTAAATTTTTGCAATGATTGCTAATTCTGAGCCATTATGAAGTGACACGAATGACAATTAATTTGTTTCATCACTTTTGATTTTTTTTTACCTTGAACATGGAGACTTAGAGGCCAAATTAGATACAGAACTTAGCGCATGGAGTTCTTTAATTTATATTTGGTAAAAATTAACTTTGAGTCCATTACAATGGCTATTAAAAGGTTATACATCTTTCAGTAATTAGAACAATATGTTTATCGAATCATTACAATTCTACGAATTCTATATTTGCATATAAAGTAAACGCTTGTCACCAATAAACAAATCAAGCCATTTAAAATATTGACTTTGATGATGATAAATTCGTTAAAATGAAACATTTTCTATAAGGTACAAATATGGATTGTACTAGCTTCATCTGTTTGAAGAAATTTTACTCATTTAGCATTGTCGGCTTGAAATTTGAATTTAAATACTCGTGCAAGTTATCGTTGAATGATAATATTTAATCCGGTTTGAGAGAACCTTTCTACTCCAGTAAGTTATCCATAAAAAAACCTTAATTTATGCGTAGAACGAGTGAAAAGTTCCTATTTACAAATATCAACGAAAGGAGACGTTTTAAAGTTCGAATATATGTGTCTTTAGATGCTGTTACATTGCAAAAATAGTACATAAAAATAAAATTTTAAAAAAGCATTTATTTAATACGTCTATAAATGTTATATATACAACACTCATTGTCTCATGTAGACAACATCATAACATTTTACTATATCTAAGTACGGTTGTAGAGTTGTCAAAAAGAAACACCCTGAATAAATCCACAAATGCCATCGCAGATCGAATAAATAGGCATCGATGTTAATAAGTAAAAGAGATCTATGTAATTTAATTGGAATAGATAATTACTTTATAAAACAATTTCTTTTTCATTATGAGACCTCCGTATCTGATTTGACACCGCAAAATCAGCCTAGATTTAAATTTCGTAAAATTAAGTGTGCAATTTTTTGCAATGCCTAACGTTAAACGAGTGTTTAAAATACTTGGCGATGGAAAATTCTCATTTAACAATTTCTACAACAATCAACAAATAGCATGGTGAACTTTTTCTTGCTCGTGTCTTTTTGACAGGGCGAAGTGTGTCTAATGGTACACTTATGGCTTCATATTTTTCTTGATGGAGTTCTTTAGGTAGCATTTGAAAATTTTCCTTTCAACTCAAACGTTTCATGTTTATCGCTTTTCTCAAATTTACTTTCGCTATCATGATTAATATGCATTATTTCAGCAAGTTCTTCCCTTGCTTGTTCAGTTTCAACTTCCTTCAACAGAGATCATAGATGTCCATTTCTTTTTTTATATTCTGCTCATTTACATTTATAAAGTATAATAAGTCATGCAACACAGCAATCAAAAACACTGAGTTGTTCACAGAGAAAAAATGTAGCATTCACAGAAAATACTTTGGAACAAAAGTGGTCATAAGGGGAACTTAGTCAAAACAAGTACCTTAAAATTTGCAAAATCCTTTTACCACTTCCAAAAAAAAGAGGACGATGTGTGAGAAATACATTTTAGTTCTCATGAAGACTGTTATATAGGAGGATACTGTCAAGTGGTCATTGGTAACAAATAAACATTTTCCCCAGAATTATCAATTTCGTGCGCCTGGGGTGCCCCACGCGTCCACTCCCTAGTTAACAACAAGGTGCGTCGGTAATGAACTTACTGTTCCTTCGTCGTCTTTGTGATGAAAAAGTAAACGCAGAGTGCAGTATGGATGTTACACATAACTTTTCAAAAAGTAGCCCGTTTTTTTCAAAGTTGGCTACTTAAATTGCATTCATAGACAGATTTATACCTTCATAAAGTATTTTTCTGAGGTATGCCTGATCAGGTAAATTACTGTGTGCTATGTATTCATTAATTTTCATGCTGTATGCCAGGGATTGGCAACCTGTGGCACGCGGTACAATTATTAGTGGCACTCTGCACTAATTTACAAATTAGTGCAGAGTGCCACTTTAAATGTATGGAAGTTCATAAATTTGCTATTTGACAAACATCTTTAGAATTAACGACATTTACGGAATTCATGAAAAACCTGAAAGATAACTCTAAAGAGATAAATTGACAGCTATTTTGTAAATTATTGAAAGTCATTGCTGGAGGGATTTAATTGTTTGATGAGAGAAAAGTGCATGTACTCTGTTTTCCACTTTTGGCTCTACATATCTTAGTAAAAAATCTTTCCTTATACTATGAAGTTGAGTCCGCAAAGAAATTGTTTAACGGCTGAATGCTCTGAATTGTGTCATACTGAAAGTCACTCATTATACCCCGATTTTGCGATATGAAAGTAGAGCGGTGCAACCGCTAAGTTCGCAATATTTATTTATGTATTTAACTATAATGAAGGGAAATACACTTATATTTTATGTTGTGTTTCTTATTTTAATAAAGATGTTTAAAAATGCATAATAGATGTACAAATTAATTTTTTTTATATTTTTGTTAAAGAAATAATTATATTTTATGCTGTTTATTTTTATGTTAAGAAATATCTTTAGATGATGCAAAATTAATGTATGATAAAACTTTAAATCTATATTATTGACCTCTATTTTCTAACTAGATGCAATATCGTGGGAAATGAATTGATTCAAAAATGTCCTACTGTGCGGCAAGCAGATTAGTTTGGCATACCACAGCTAAAAGGTTACCGATGCCTTCATAAAATACGTACTTTTCCTTTATTTAAGAGTATTTAGGCAGTTTATTTTCAGTTGTTTTCTCAAGCAAACAATACATATAAGTGCAGTACAATATTTTCCGAGGAAACATTCGTACTTATTCTTTTTTTAGTTCCATTCTCGACAACCCGGAATTTTCACAAACTTGGGTACACTTGGGTTTACATTAGGTGGGGTTTTCGGGACGCTTCTCTGTATCAGATATAGTACTGGTTTTGCAATACCAAATTAATTGTTCATCTAATGAGATTTAATATACTTATTGTAACTAAAAATGAGAGTGTGAATGCTTAATGGCAAAGATTCAAACTTTATAAACAGAAGTAGAGTATGGGCTTCAGAGTACCGATTCAATCAAGAACCATCGTGTTGAATAGTATGGGTTGGTTCTACGTTAAACATTCTATACATCAAGGTTTTCTGACGTAGTGATGTGGATGCTTATAGAGAGAAGTTGCACAGTATTTAGTTTTCAATTTATTGTAAGTGTATCAAAATTCGGATGTTTGTTTATTCTTTCCTTTAAAATTCGTCAATATTCCACGTTTGGTTTGATGAGTTCGAATAAATGTTTTTTTAAAAGCAATACAGCGACAGGAATTGCACTTTTTTTTATCACGGTCAATTTATGAGAATGTTATTTGAATTAGTTCCTAACTTCAACATCCTAACACGTGTCACTAAACAATTTAATTTTTGGCAAACGATCATTCTTCTGAAAAAGAAATAAGTCTTGAATCCACTGCTGTATCAACTAAGTTGCAAATGTTCTTAAATAGCTTTAATAAAAAGTTATGTGCAATGTTTAAAAAGGAAAATTTTTACCAGTTAAAATTAATAATTTATTGATATAATTTGAAAAGAAATATAGACACCGTTTCGTGTACTTTGTTTAACTGTATACACGTTCAAGTCCGAGCTTTACAAAAAAGATTTCATTTAGACAAACTTTCTAAGCATTTGTGTGTGCATCTTATCTTTGAAATTTGCTTTAAGTAGCATATTTCAAGACTAAAGAAGTTAATTCCATTTATTGATACAATGATGCTGACATTTTAAAGATTTTTTGTTGATGTTTTTTTTCGCATTTCCCGAATGATTTTTTTTCTCTCTGACCACTGTACTGTTAGACAGGCCGATATTATTTTCCTTTGATCATTTCGTGTATATCCTTTCATGACTTAATGATATATTTAATATTAAAAAAAGGCGAGAATATATCCATTTTACTAATCGTACAGTTGATTTTACTTAAACAAATATCTATCTGATATTCTCTATCATTTTTACAGGCAATACTTTTCTTTTTTTAAAGTTGCCCATCCGGTATAGCGGTTAGCGATGCTGGCTACTGTGCAGTAAGGCCTGGGTTCGAATCCCTGAGAAGGCATGGATGTTTGTAAATGTATAGTGCCTTCGCGGCATGGGGGTACTCTCTAAATAGCCGTCGAGCCGCAAGTCCTCTCGTGAGGTTGGTGGAAGGGGAAGAGAGATGGAAGGCCCCTGACCACTCCCAGGGTGTTCTTCCTCAAAATTGGGGTGGAACCGAGCCAAATCGTACTGTCACCTGCATAGTGCTCAAAGCTACGGCTAACGACAGGCGTACAATCTAGCCAGATGCCATGATGAATTTCGTGGGCCTCGATCTGACTACGTCAGACAGGTGGCATTAGTAACCACAACAATGTTAAAAAGAGTCAAACTTATTATGCCATTTCTGGTTTAAAAAATCATTTCAATTCAAAAAAGTTTTAAAATCCATATGTGCAAATAATGATATTCTACAAATATTTTATTTAATCTACTTTACATTTCATTAATAGCTGTTAATTTAATATTTTTGAGAATATTGTAATTTATTATTTATAAGGTGTTATATACAAGTGTGTTCATCGGAGATCTTTTTGTACTCCGGAGGTGACACACACACACAAACCGAGTTATCTTCTCCTTTTTCAATATATATGCTTATATCATACAGAGCATTTCGACAATATTTAGCCGGATTGCAAAAATCGTAAAGAGGTTCAAAATAAATATATGATTAAATATTCAGCAGTTTCTAGAAATGATAAACAAATCTAGGGCTAAATTCTTTTGAACCTGCGTGTGTGCCTTATGATTAGAAGAAATTGCTTTAATGTGTGATTGTAAGAATTTGTTAAGAACTTTAAACTTCGAAAAGTTTGCTTATAAAGGCTTATTTAATGTATAGAAGAGGAGAAACTCTGGAAATAAACTAAAAAAAAAATGAATTCTCTAAAATTTTAAGATTCGATCTTTGAACTAACGTATACTACGTTACTGGTTTTTTTTTATAACGCTATTAGGGAAAATTATTTAATTATAATGGCAGAGAATTTACGGAATTTTATGTTTCCAAAGTAACTTAATAAATTTTAGCGATGCTAGTATTTTTGTAGATTTTTCTATTTTAGTCAAGTATATTCAGCATTATTTAAAAGTATATCAATAAAAAAGTGAATAATTTATGTTCTAAAACTAAAAAAATGCAAAGCTTATTTCTTGTTAATTCATATTTTTCACAAACGGGATAGAATCTCATCAATGAAATAATACCTTATTGAACTATGAAACTCAACATATTAAATTAGCAATATTCTAACATTAAAAATTTACTGTGATGGTTATATAAAGATTTTACTTCAAGATTTTTTTTAATGTAACAATGAATAAAAATGTTCTGATAGACATTGCAGCATCCATTTTTCATTTACGATACATAGCAAAATAAAACGTTATTAATTACACAACAGGGAAGATATTAGTCTAACAAAACCTTAATAAAATATTTTTATACACATAGCTCAGAAAGCAATTAAATATTTCAATAAAAACCGATTCAAATTCTATGTTGATAACTGCTTTTAATAATTTAGATCGAAATTAATATATCAATTTTGTAATGTTTTTCTTTTTCAATGTACTTATATATCTAAGAAAATAACGGATAATCATTCATTACAATGATTAAATTTAATTCAGATTTAGATCTTTACACAAGCAGCAAATCAAAATTTCTTGATACAAAGAATAAAGAGGCGCTATCTCTTTCCAACTATCTAAAACATTCCCAAAGACACCAAAAGCCACTGAACTCATCAAGATCACGTTTTTGAATCGTTATCTTATTTTAAAATATTGTCTAGGCACTTTAAATACCTCATAGTATAGTTTTAAAAATATTGTTTATGAAATTTTCTTACCTCTCGCAAAATTCTTTATGCCTTCGAGATTAAAATTCGCAGCTATGCTCAGACAAAACGTATTTTGCACTTATATAAAACTGCTCTTTAGCACAAGTATTATCACAAAACTCCATCAAAGCATTGTTTTAGGAACACGATTAAGTTTTCACTCTCTTTATTTACTTTCTTCTAAATATCACCATATATTGATAAATGCTTTAGATCTACATTTATCTTTAGTCTTTATCTTGTCGAAATGTCTTCAAAGGCAGGCATATCAGAAAAGACTTGAAACAACTTTGAAATTTTGCTATGCATGCTTTTCTAGTAACGAGGAAAAAGTAAAGTGTTTTGTGTAACATATGTAAAGAAGGTCACAGGTGCAATATTTTTTCTTGCTACTAATGATATGACAAAATTTACGACTAAAATAATTAACACTCACATCTTTCATGTTCTGTTTCGTTCATCTGTCATTCAGCACACTTGACATCAAGCTCCAACGATTCAGGAAAGTGTGGAATTCGAGATGTGGAACAGAATAATGAAATTTCAACATTGCTACAGTATTGACAGCAAAAAAAAACCCCAAAATAGTAACAATATTTCTATAACAAGTTCATTAAAACGTTCGGAACTTTAGTTACTGAAACTTAAAGGATATTCGCAAATACCATAAAGCATCCATCAAAAGACTTTTTCAAAACAATATTGATCGTTCTTTTTATAAATGTATAGTATATCAGAAATTTATCAGTTTTTATCACTAGACTGAGATTTTGAATATACCTATAATGCCCAAAAGCAGTCAAAATGACTGCATTGTAAAATAATTTACTACTGTGTAAAGAAATTTCTTTAAAATTAGTTTTTAATATTATTAATTACAGTTATGAAACAGGCTATTAGAAAATGCTGGTTACTAAATATTAAGAAAAAAATATCACACTTGGAAAAAAAAAAATCTGGATTATTATTTGCACATTTCATTTGACCTTTTTTCATATATTTAGGGCACAAATGATATAAAATATAAGAACAAATATCACTCCATAAAGATACGAATAACAAGCACTACTTTAGTTTATTGAGCAATGGGCCCATTTACACGATGAAGTTTCTGATACTAGGGCTACGAAAAGTAGGAGGGATAGGGCAGTAAGGTATGTGCGGAAAGAGACGAAGTTTTAATGCTAGCATCAAAATAACTTCCACCTAACCTAACCACTGAGCCGAACTGTTCATATAAGAAATTTACTCAATTTGATAATAAGAGTCATTTGATTATTTTAAATTTCCCAAGCAGTCAAAATGACTTCTTTTGGGCATTATAGGTATTACTAATATATAAACCCCGAAATGAAAAAGGAAAAAGGCAACTACATTTATTGAAAAACGCATTTATATGTTGTAGAAAAAGTCACATATATATAAAATTTTAAGGAATTGTATTATTATATACATAATTTTTTTTCTAATCGAAACTAAAAATCAGTCAAAATGACTTCCTTGGACAATCTAGTGTTGAATACATATAACCATTTTATATTAATTCATATATATCGCACAAGTATATATGTCTTAATGTACTTGAGACAGAAAATTTTTTTTTTCTGGGGACATGATTTTCAATTTTTCCTTTCATTTAAAATTTTTATCAATCTTTAATTAAACACTAGAAGAAAATTTTTTTCTGAGAAAAACTTCCCACAATACATTTAGTCTTTAGTAAATGTTATCGCTATAAACAAATATTCACTCTCTCTTGATAATTTTATCATTTAAGACAAACAGACGAAGTTGCAAAATGGATTGTTTACCAGACTTTTCTAGATGAAAGCATGAGGTGAGACAGTTTTTAGAATGGCTTATAATTTTCCTTTCGATGAGATGGTCCACTTTTGTGGGCAAAAAAAAGTTATATTTTGTGCTATTATTTACTAACTTAAACAGGAAACTATGATAATTTTTTCAATATTTCATTTGATTCCCACAGACAAATGTAAGTAATAATTTAAAATAAGGCAAATAAAAGTAAAAAAGAAAGATATACAGTCGACTCGCGCTAATTCAAACCTTCGATAATACGAACCTCTCACTAATTCGAAGTATATGCTCCGCCCCTAAAGAAAAACTGTTGACATTTCGAACTAAAACAATACATTTTGGTACACTCAATATTTCGAGGTAAAATCTATGGCTGACCAGACAACAACACGCGATAATTTGAAGTTATTTCCTAAAACTCGACAATTCGAACACTTACTATCTAGAGTCCTGTAGCAAAAAGCATGGAGCTCACATGTTATGTGCTGTATTGTCGGCGTGTCTTCCCTGTAAAGTAGTCCCTTTGATGACCATCTGACTGCTACCCCTTCTTTGTGTTTCTTGGTTCCTCAGGCGAAAAGACACTTTTATTGCTTTCCTTCTTCAAGCGGATAACAGACCGACAGCACTTGTTGTAAGGAATCCATATCTTTCGCTTAACACGTTGCCTTGCTATACGTGTTCAGAAACGATGGTCTGCTATTGTGAAGAAGAGATGCGTAGGATGTGTATTTTGCGTCGGACTGACATGAAGCCTTACAGCTCATCTGTGGGACTTATAGCATGTGGCACTAAATAGAGCATGGGCCGGACTGGTCCCTGCCTTGAAGAACCAGTGGTGTTAGGGACAGTGTCAGAGGGAACTGGGTGCGAAACGATTTATTTCCAATGAGGAATGGAAGAGATTTGGAGGGGCGTGAAAGAGACCTGTTCGAGAAATTATGAAATCTGGAGTGGAAAGTGAAAGGAGAGGGGCGATAGAGTGTCTCGAAATACGGCATTATTAGTAAAGGCGACAAAGCGGTGCTTGTTTTTTGTTCTGGAACAGTGGTATGAAGAACATCGTCCGTAAAAAGGCATTTTGAAACAAATCCCCAATCTTCTTGTCAAAAAAGTGAACCACAGCAAAAATAATTAATTGCTTAGAAACTATTTGGCAGATGACTCCAATTCAGCATGAATTCTACTAAAAGTAACATCTTACAGTCCTAATAAGAGTTATTTCTCATCCAATCTGCAGCAACAGAAGTCACACTAATGTTATTTTATATATATATAATTTCAGTTACACGTATAACTAAAACATTTTTAACTATACAGTGCAAAAGGTATTTTTTCGTAGTAAATAGTTTTGTGTTATCAGTATTTAGTTTTATTATTTTCCCAATATATATATATAATATATATATAATATATATATATATATATATATCTCACAAGTCAAAATTATATTTGACGGCACGTCTATAACTCATCAAACATTTCTTAAGAAAAAATGGCATGTTGATCAATAAAGCTTCGCCACCACCGTGCTAAACATTGCTTCATGATGTATTCTAAATTACAAATATCTTGAAAACCAAAATCCCCAGCAGGAAACGATATATTTTCCAACAAGATAGCACATGGTCTTATATGACGGAATGAACCATTAGATTTCGATATTACGTAGCAAACATATGTCTGTTTTCGGTGAACAGTAGCAAGACCTGATCTCTGTCCTATGGACAAATTTTGAATTCTTAAGAGAAATACGAGTTCAGCGTCCTAAGCGAGCGTAATTTATTGAAAATAATCTAGAGTGTATATAATTAAAATTTTATTTCATATGAAATTTAATATTTCAATTTGGTCATTGAATTAAGGATTGAAAAATGTTATAAAATGTTCTCGAAGCTATTTGCTTTTTAATGTATATATAATGTTCCACTAAAAAGTAAGTCACGCGAGTGTAACAATTTTTTTACTTAGTATTTGAATTATCATAAATGATCAAAAATTGAAGAGTAACTGTCTTATCGTCGTAACATAAGACGATAAGACAGTTACTTGCACTGTAATAGTAAGTGTCACTCACCTAATATCATTTTGTTTAATTTTCCTCCAACATAAGATAATTCATTGGGCTCATGAACTAAAAAGCTTTGAATCATATATACGTTGTTAAAATGGATGAGAAGATCAAAATGTATTTTTTAAGGTAAAATTACAAATAACAGATTTGAAATTATTAAAGACAACACAAATTTTAGACTCTTAAAAGGAAAAAAAGGCTGCTGAAACAGATACGCTGTTTTTAAACACTTGAAGCAATATTTTTTCCTCAAGAAAGTATTAATTTAACTCATTAATTAAAGGATTTTACTAAAAAAAGTAATTTATTTCCTGAAAAGAAGAATTTTCGTGCAAGTTTCTATAAAGAAAAAAAAAAGATAGACTCCATCGTAACTTCATTATATTCATTTTATGTGTAAATACAAGGCATGTGTACGGAAACTATAAGTACATTTTCTTTCTACCGCAGTCGCAACGGTAGTGTTGGAGCTCAACCTTTGGGCACGTGTATCTCTGACTGAATGTCACAAGCAGTACAGTGACACCATTACAGTCGGATTGTGTTATTTTTACACGTGTTAGCGAGCGTTCAAGATATTTAAGATGATTGCCAATCTCAATGACTGTGAAGTACGTTTTGTAATCCGTTTTCTGAATACAAGGAATATTAAGGTATCCGACTACCCCCTAAAATTACGAATTTTACCAAAAATGGACAAATTTTGTTCATGATTTTATTTTATAGGCCATTTTATTTGCTTTATAAAAATACGAAGTTTATTATTTTCCGTTCAGTAGAACCAAAACTACAAGTGTTTTAGTAAAAGCAGATGCCATTACTTTAAGCAAGATATATCATACTTTAAAAAGCTTTTTAATCGAAATGTGTTGTTTTGAAAATGCTCAAACGGGGACAGCGATTGCTCAAAAAGTTTAGAAAATAATTAACTGATACTTTTATGTATATTCTGTATAATAGTAGAAGTGTTTTAACTTTCAGATTTATCCATCATTGTTTTATTACAAAATTTTTAGTTTCTTATGGTAATAAAATCACTGCTTTTTTTAAAAGCAATTTCATATAATAGCAAAGATAAAGTGCTCTAGCTTTTGTAAAAATTAAAATATCTCTTATCCTGAAGGTCATTTCAAAAATGAATAACATAGCAACCCATCAGAATTGAAAAATTAAAAATTTGTTCAGAAACTTTTGGTACAGAAGGTTATTTTTTGTAAATTATTTCCAATTTTTTCCCATTTTAGTAATAATAATTTCTTTTTCTCTTCTTAATTTTAGCATAATTTTCTTAAAATATTCTAAAGAAATCTAAAAACAACAACAGAAAAAGTCCCCATAAATCCACTTTTTCAACAAAAAAAAGTTGTCGCAAGTAATCGGATACTTAACCTAGTAGAAATTCTTCGTCAACTTGTAGAGGTATGGTGAAAATGTAATGAGTGATGGAATGGTGAGAAAGTGAACAATTCAATGATGAGCGCATCAATGTTCATGACGAAGCACAGAGCGGACGACCCTCTGTTGTTTATGATGGTTTGGTTGAAAAAGTGAATGAGAAAATTCGTAAAAGAAGACTGTTCACAATAAGATGTTTTTGTAGTGAGTATCCACAAAGAGCTATTCAGCAAAGGCTGTCTTCATTGACGGCATCTTTCTTTGAAGAGGGCATGAACAAGTTGGTTTTCCCGGTATGAAAAAAGTGCGAACAATGGAGATAACTGTGTCGAAAACTTGTCTCCGACATGCTCTTTCAAGTAAAAATAAATTTTGTTTTGAAAATGATTTTTTTGATGCAAGTTTTTTCAAAACGGTACTTAGTTTCCGAACATTCCTTGTAATAAGTAATATGCAAACAAATTTGCAAACTCTTAACATATTCAAAAATTTTAGAAATTTTATTTAATTCAATAAAAAATTACAAGGATAGTATATTGCCTATCAGTTATTTAAAAACAAATCTTTTTTAATTGCCCCATTGTATTATTTTTATCATGCCCTACACTTTTGTTGATGGCTCATGTCCATTGTTTCCTCTACACAAAATTGTTTTGACTTAAACCTCAATAACATTAGAATATGAAGCGAAAACACTTTTTCTCTGCAAAATACATCTCGAATATCGGTAAAATAAAATATACATCTCAACATGTTAAAATTTTTAAATACTTGTTGATCACTTTTTATAAAAATTTACAATAGAGCTCGTTTTTAAAACTATTTGTTAATGAAATCCACATCATTTTAGGACAAAATTTTGTTGAAGGGCTTACAGAAATTTTCCTGCAGACGCACGCGTGCAAAAAACACTTTTATGATAACTTCTTAAATCTCATTGCAGCCAAGAAAAAGAAAAAGAAAAAGAGAGAATTGCAAATAACTCAATGGGAATTAAATTAAAATGTTTATACCTATAATAATTAACAAAATAATACAGCTAATTGACTTAAGAATCTTGTCATTGTCGTATAAATTTTTTAACCATTACACTGATAAGGCTTTAGGATAATTAAAGTTTATTAATAACTTTTATTGTTTAATTTTTTGAAGAATATGGATTGATGGAGTTGGTCTAGTCTTAGATAGCTCAACTAGGGATTAGAAACAACAACATATCATCATGACAATGCATCATCACAACATTTTCTATCACGAATTAACATTTAACGAGATGTTTCTGTGCGTTGGTTAGGCCGGATATCGGACAGAGACTGTTCTAAATCTTGTAAGGCCTGTTTTTCAATTTATAATTACTTGTTTGTTTTTTAAGCAAAATTATTAAGTACCAGTTTGAAAAATTCATTTTTACTTTGAAAATAATTACAGAAAATAATTTCATGCGATTTTCAATTATTTCGCAAAATTCCTACAATCCTCTCAGGGCACAATACTGTATCAGGTAAAAGAGTGAGTGAATATTAAAGTTTCACGGTTCCTTTGGTGACGGACCTCGTAATTTTGAGCCATGGTCAAGTGAATAGGACGATACTTGAGCTGGAACTTCCTTCTCTAAGGAGGACGTTTGAGTTCTTGACAGAGTTAACGTGCATTGCTCCCCTACACGGTGAATCTTTAGTGGTACTGGGGTCGAACTCGTGACATGTCGGACACGGGTCCGTTACCTTAACCACTAGGTTACCACGGCCACCACTAGTGAACTGGAAGGAAACTGATTGGAAATCGCTGTTATAGAGAAACAATAAGTCAAATCGAACTAAATTCCAAACCACAAAAATTTTCGATATGGCAAAAATCTCGGCTATAAGATAAAGCCTAGTCATTTTCAAACAGTTCTAAAAACAAGAACATGTAAAAAGATCTTTTGATAAAATGCAGCAAGAAAAAGGAAAATATAGATTAACTTTTTCGTCGTTCTGAATAAAAATAAAATATTTAAATGCTCCTAAAATATTAGTTTTTGATAAAAAAAAAAAAAGAAACATGCATCATTTCGGAACCATAGATCAATCAAGGTAAGGAAAAAAGGGCATATAATATCAAAACATATGTATTTCTCGTGATACCGAAATCTTTATATACATGTATTTTTCTACTGATATAACTTCTTAAGTTACCAAATACAGAATTTATAAAATAACCTGTGATTGCGATATATTTGATTCATTTCCTATCATTCAACTGACCGTTTCTATCAAGTATTACAAGCCCTTTCGTACACAAGCCACTTAAAATAATCACAAAATATCAAAGGGAAAACATACCCTTTCCGATAACTTCTAAGTGAAGAAAAATGAAGTACTTCCCTCCATCAACAAATGATAACATGCGTCGATAAAAATATTTTTAACACATGAAAAATTTATTAAATTTTTTTATTTATCAAAATAGGGATGCAGATTAAAACTTAGTTTTGGAACTTCATTGTAAAAAATTTAGAAGTTCCTTGACTGAAAATTTCTTGAATCTATTTCTTTTACGTATACTATTAGCAATGAATACCCTATCTAAGTTACTTTTCTCTAAAAAAGGAATAGGTCAATTTTCAAAATTTTAGAGCTATTGTGTTTGAGAGAGAGAAGTCATATCTCCTTTTTTTTTAAAAAAAAAAGTGTGATCTATATAGTTTGTTTTTCAGAAATTGTATATTTTACACCAAAAGATGCAATTTTAAGCCGGAAGATTTATGTCTTAAAAGTGAATAGTAATAAATTCCTCGTTAGTTAACTCCCCTTTAATATAGCGATATAATGTTGAACGTTCATGTTTAGAATCTATTGGTTCTTACGCTATATTATTTTATAGTTAAAAATTTCTAAAAATTATTAATTTTTCATTAAAAAAAAGGTCAGAATGTCGTTAAATCATCATTCTAAAAAATGAATAGCATATTTTCTGAAAGAATTCTACCTAGCTACCAAATTTTATTTAAAAATTTAAAATAAAACAGTTACAGTTTTACCATAATCCTAAATTATTTAATGAGAAAGCGAAATTAGAAATTAGAGAAAGATCATTCAACACAGGTTGGTCATCAAGCACGGACATCAAAGAGGAAACTTTCGATATACTATTGTATTTTTTACATCATTTTGTACGATTTTAGAACTAAAGCGAACTGTGTTTTTCACTTTTTAAAAAAGTTTTCTGACAATGAGAAAGTGATGAGGGATTTCACAGATGTAAACTACAAGATAGATGATTACTTATTAACATCTTTCTTTGGAGCTATGAGTTACAGAGTTGAAAAGCCACGTATAGAAAATATTGTAATTCTAATATTCAGTCGTAAACGTTGATAGAGAATTAAAATATTTAATTTTTAGAGACAATGTACAGTAAATGATACAACAAAAATACAAAACTTATCTGTATGATTGTTCGATTTGAAGAATTTGAAATTGATTTGAATAATTTGTATATAATTAGAATACAAAATTTATTATTTATTTCATTAATACTATTTTTTGATTTAAAATCTTTTATAGATTTTATTGCTGATATTTGATTTGATATTAAATCATATTAAACCTAGAAACATATGTTTAAACTCTTTAAGAATGCGTAGATAATTTCTAGTGTTTAGATGCATGTTTACTTATAAATTCTTCTGGTAAAGGCTAACTTGCAAGATATAAAATTTAAATCTACATGAGATAATCCTTTATTTCATCATCTTTTTTACATATTTAGATATAAGAAACTTTACATATATTTTGATAATAATTAGATAACTTTAAATGACCTTTACAATGTTTATAAGTGTACATTTTCTAAAATATTACTACTCAGTTAAACATTTTAAAGATGCATTTTGATAACGGAACATACTTTGTAAGTATAAAAATTAAAGGTTCTAGTTTTATTTATAAATTCTATAATAAAATGCTTCTGTTTAAATTCTATAATAAATACAAAAATATGGTTTGAGTTCGAAGCATTTTCTAATCTATATAATCTATTTCTTTAAAAAATATTTTAAAAGTCTAGGAAATAGATTCATTTCTTCCTAAAGCGTAGAGCTTTTGTATTAATTAAAGATTGTCAAGGAATTCTTAATCTATACATATTTCGCAGATAAAAGGAAAAAAGTTTTAAATTCTGAACTAAGACCTTTGGTTAATTTTTTTATTTTGTTTAATAACATAATAGATTTTTCATCCTAATAAAAAAATTTTCAAGGTGGTGTGCAACAAAATATTCATTTAGTTTTGCATACCTATATGTTTTATTTCCATTAATTAAAATTACTCGTATAACGTTAAAAACGTTCATTTTAATAAAAGTAAGTAAAAACAAAATTATACTTTTAAGCTATCATTGGTTGTTATTTCTCTTAATTTTATCTTATTCCTCCGATTAAATTAGATTTTCATTTAAGTTATATTAATTTTTAATCAGTTTTTGGTTTATTTTTTTTAATTGGTGCAGTCAATATGAGAACAATTTATAGCATTGTGTATCTAAATTTTCATTTCTTAAGAAACATCTACTGCAAAAAATATACGTAATGATTAAATTTTAAATGAATATAAGAAAATAAATGTATAGCAATAAAGCAAATACTAATTACTTTATAGACAAGTAATTATTGTATAACTTAAGACATTTTTAAGAGGGATTACCTTTTTAATACTTTTTTCTCCCTTAAATTTCGTTTTGGTACAGAAAACAGTATTCAATTAATTTTCTTTAGGTGAAATATTAATAAAAAAATGCATAATTTTTGAGTATTAATAAAATTTATTTTTCTAAAATAGTAATTTTACAAAATTTGATTTAATAAATTTTTTTGATTATTTAACTAAATTAATTAAAAATTTAATTTTTCGTGATTTATTATAAATTTACAAATGAAACATAACGCGTTCCCTAGATAAAAGTATATTTTGAGTAGAAAATATAAATTTATAGAATTTTTAAAAGCAAATTGTATTGTGAACAAGTGATTTTTAAAAATTAAAAGTCCAAATTATATGATTATAATAAACAACCAATTTTTTCTCAAACAAAATAAATTGGTAGTCATTAAAAATTATACGAAATCAAAAGCTGAAATTAAAAAGGAATGCTTATATATTAAGAAATGTTCAATAGCAGCAATACAAAACACAGTCGGGTCTCCTTTTTACGAGTCTCTATTTTGCAAACTTTTTCCTGGTACCCAGAACATTTTACTATTTTCTTCGTAAAATAACCTCCAAATAGCAAAGTGCATTTTCTGGACATTTTGATTATTTCTGAACATTTAAAATTATTCTTTCTTTTAGCGCATTTTCTGGTGATACTGGTTTTACCAGGGCCTAACTCACCGAGAACAATAAAATTGCCTCACACTCACACAATTTTTTAAAAAAATATAACAGATTTTATCAGTAATTAAATTTAAGGATGCATGTGTTAATGTATGCTTAAAATTACTGCTTATGAAATAATGTGTTTAAAATCACTTGTACGCTTTAAATCAGAAACTCATTAAAATTCATTACTTTTAATATAAAATTATTTTTTAAAGTTGTGAAAACTCAGTGTATTTCTGGATAATGTTTTTTTCCCCGTTGTTTGTTTTCCTTGCGGATTTCGTTTGGATGGGTAAAATATATTCAATAAATAAATAAATATTAATTTATAAAAAAAAGTGGCGAGAGAGAGAATAGTTACTTTTTTTAACAATTTATAGAGTTGAGAAATTTAAAATTTGTTTTATGTGGTGTATATGAAGTGTATTAAAATTGAATTTGTGTTAACGAATTTTCCACATAACGAACTTTTTCAGGTTTTTCGCGACACACACACCACACTGTATAATTAAACATTATTCAACAAATAACAATTTTGTGTCGGTGCTTACAAAATTAATTTAAATAATCGCTTAACAAATTATAATACTAATAGAAATTTGGAGGATTTGTATAATGAAAATCATAAAAATCGTCTCTTAGTGAAAAATATATAAAGTTAATTAAGATTTTTTTTTTAAATGGGGTAGAAGCAAATGGAACTTTCAAAAATTCAATCATTCCTGTTTTAGATTAAATAAACCGCTTATTATTTTATCACTACTCTAGCACTTTTACCTACATTGTGTGTGTGTGTGTTCGGTACATTGCATAAACGATTTCCTTGATTATTTAAACTATTAATTAATCAATCGCATATGTTAATAAGCACTATATATATCTGTTTCTTAGCAAAAAGTAAATATAGTAATTAAGACAATTATAACAACTGTGCGAAGAGAATTAAGTTAAAATCCTGTTAAAACAAGAAATGTATATGATTCGTGCATAAAATACACTGCTGGCCACCGTAAATGCAACACCAAGAAAGACAAGAGATAGCACAACAAAATTTATTTTGTAGATAACATGTTGACCAAGTATATAATGATAAAATTTATAGACTTCTGTGAAGTGTAGCTCCTGCCAGAATCAGTAGCCAGAATAGCCGCCATTGTTGGAGATCACCGCTTCCACAAGCCTCGGCTTTGATTCAAAGAGACTTTGAATGTGTTCTTGGGGTACAGCAGACCAAGCAGCTTCCCCACGTTGCCAAAGTTGATCTGGTGTGGCAGCTGGGGGTGTAAACTGGGTCAATTGTTGAGCAACCATGGACCACATGTTTTCTATTGGCGAAAGATCCGGAGAGCGAGCCAGCCAGGGAAGCAATTCAATCTGGTGATTGACGAAGAACCTTTGGACAATGCGTGCCAAGTGTGGTCGTGCATTATCCTGTTGAAATATGGCTGTGGAGAAGCCCTGAAGGTAAGGAAGGACAACTGGCTCCAACACCTCGAAGATGTAGCGCTGGCTGTTTAAAGTACCGGTAATGCGTACTAGAGGAGTGCGAGTGATATCCAATACCGCCCCATACCATAATACCCGGTGCAGGACCAGTGTGGCGGTGCATAACGCAGCTATTCAGCATCCTCTTTCCACGGTGTCTCCAGACTCGAATCTGACCATCGTTGTGTTGCAGACAGATGCGTGACTCGTCAGTGAAGACAACTACATTCCATTCTGCCGTCCACATATTTCTTTCATCGCACCATTAACGGCGGAGACGTCTGTGGTTCTGCGTCAAGGGTAGACCAAGCAATGGACGTCTGGCGGACAGACCACTCTGCTGTAAACGGCGTCGAATGGTACGCGCAGACACTTAATGATACGTTACAGACTCAATGTGCTGTGCTATGGTTCGTGATGTGACTGAGCGATCCGTCACTCCCATGCGCACAATTTGCCTGTCCTCACGTGAAGTGGTGCACTGAGGTGGATGCGATCGACCACGTCAGTCCGTAGTATCCTCCTGCATCCAATGGTCACATATCCGCATTACAGTTGTTTGGTTTCGTCCAACACGACTACCGATTTCTCTGAAAAGTAATCCACAATCTCGGTAGGCCACTCTCCTTCCTCTGTCATACTCGGATACTTGATCAAAAGCTAATCGCTTTTTTCTACGAGACATAGCTGATCGTTTTTTGAAAAAACCACAAGAAAAACACAATTGCCGAACTTGAAATCGTCGAAATCTCCAGGCCTTAAATAGCGCTTTGAGGTGGCGCCACAGGCGTGTGTGATATCTGTCTTCGCTGAAACTCTAATCATTTGCATATCTCACCTCCGCTAATGCATGTTATAAATTTCATGTTATTTGCGTGCTTCCTTCAGGGTGTTGCATTTACGGTGTCCAGCAGTGTAAGATTCTAGATCAGGGGTCGGCAACCTTTCAGCTGTGGCGTGCCAAACCAATCTACCAATGTGATTCAGCGTTCCACACAGTATGACATTTTTTTAAACAATTCAATTATCGTGGTAATGCATGTAGAGTTAGAGAATAGAGGTAATAATAAAGGTTTTTTGTTTTATTATATATTAATTTTGCTTAATTTAAATATATTTCTTAAGATAAAAATAAACAGCATAAGATATAACTATTTCTTCAACAGAAATAAAAAAAATTAGAATTGTATATATATTATACATTTTTAAACATATTTATTAAAATAAGAAATAGACAACATAAAAAATAAAGTATTTCCTTTCATTATAGCTAAATAAAATGATAAATAAAAATTTTAATGCGAACAGAGTGCTTGCACCGCTCTAATCAGGGGTACAATTTGTGACTTTCAACTTGGTACGTTTCTGAGCATTCAGTTGTTAAACAATTACTTTGCAAACTAGAAATATCCTATGAGGAAAGACTTTTTACTTAGATATGTAGACTGAAATGCGGAAAGTAGAGCACATGCACAATTTTCCCTCTTCAAACAATTAAATCTCTCCAGCAATGGCACTCAATAATTTACAAAATAGCTGCAAATTTATCTTAAGAGTTACTATCCAAATTTTTTCGTGGCCGCGGTAGCCAAGTGGTTAAGGTATCTGACTGTGGCTGGCGTGTCATGAGTTCGAGCCCAGTACCACAGAAGACCCACCGTGTAGGGGCGCGATGCACGTTAAATCTGTCGAGATCTCAAACGTCCTCAAGTTGGTGTGGTGTGGAAGTTAGGAGAGGGGGTGCCAGCTCAGGTGTCGTCTTCGTCACTTGACCATGGTTGAAAATTACGAGGCCCGTCGCCAAAAAGCCCTCTTGTAGCTGAACAGTGCGATGTTAGTATTCAAATTTTTTTCGTAGTGCCCATAATTCAGAAGATGTTTCTCAAATAAGGTCCATTACAAATTTATCAACTTCCATCCACTTGAAACTGGCAAATTTGTAGAGTAGTACAGAGTGCCACTGAGAATCTTAGCGCGTGCCACATGTGACACGCGTGCCTTAGGTTGCCGACCCCTGCTATAGATTATACTTGAAACATAGGAGTAATAAGTTTGAAAACGTATGGAGAAAAATGGATGAAATGTTAATAATTATATGGAAGACTTCATAGTTCTTTATTTAAAAAAATGTGTCAAAATTGAAACATTTGAAAGGACGCTGATATAACAAATATATAATAAATACGATTATTTCTAAAGTATGAATGGTGTTAAAACCTTTGCTTATGATCAAATGTTTATAGCGGCACATATACATAGGTGTTTTTCTTCAAAATTCCTTTATCTTTTTCCCACTTATGTATGTGCTTTAGACTTGACCTTGATTTCCCACCGACGTTATCTTCAAAATAAGGATACTTAGACAAACCACTTAATCTGTAACAAGAGGCTGAAATTCGATTGATGTTTCAAACTTACTCTTGAATCCTTCCTGTTCTAAAAGGGTTTCCGCTCGTTTCATATTTGTATAAACTGTCATTGCTAAATTTTTACAGAAACAATGAAATAGGTCATTTTCTCCAATGTAACTTTTGCTTTCATGCTATTGTAAGTTCTAATTAATTTGGGAAATATATATTAACTGTAAAATTTGAAGATTATTCAAAATTTAATATAAAATATCGAAATACATTTAAACTGCTTAAAATTTTTTTTAAGCGCAAATAACTTTGTTATTATTCCTGCAGTTTAAATAACAAAGGACTTTAAAAGATTTTACGTTATTTCTCTAATATCAAGCCAAGATTTCTGAAATATATATATGTTAAATTTACAGATTACATCCCATTACCTACAAAAAAAATCATTTTTAATCCCTGTGTTATTAATTGTACAGATTGCAAAAACAAATAAAAGAAGTTGTTTGAATTAATGAAATGAAATAAATTTTTCCTACTATTATTTTCAAGTATCAAAACAATTTTTTAGTCAGTTATTTCGAATACAATATTGAATATTTAAAAAATAAAATGATGAGGAAAATGATATTCTTCCATTTACCATAAATTTGTATTGCTAATTTGACTATGTTTGGTTTCAAAGTTTAGTTATAACTTATTAGATATCGCATAAGATTCGCCAAATAGTCTAATTCTGCGTTATTTCAGACAAAGTCATGTTATTCTATTTGATTTGAAATGACATCCCATTGGAAGCAAACCAGGGGTGTAGCCACCGCCGTATCAGACGTATGAATGATATGGGGCCCCAACATGTGTAATATTTTAGCGTTTACAAATGAATTTTATTAATGTGGCCATTTTTATTTATTTCACAAAAAAGAACCCTCCCTCCCCCCCAAAAAAAGTTTTGATACAGATCCTACTAGTTACATCAGTGAAGTAAACATTGACCAGCGACGACGAATCACATTTTGAACTGAAGACATCTATATATAACCCTTATTCTTCTGATTACCACACTATGCCCCGTCAGGACTTTGAGACTCAATTGAATTTATTGCATAGCATTCCTCTTTAATCCACACACAATACCTTTGTTAGAGCTACAACTGAGATCCACCACTCGACTTGAATCCTGCCGTACTCATAGCTAGCAACAATGATGTTACTATGGTAATATGATGTTATAGTTACTAAGTCCCCTACAAACGAACTTCACAAACCTCATTAATTCGATCTAACTTCTCCGAGTCTTTAATAGATTCTCTAATACTCGAAACTGAATATTAATTTTTAACATATACTGTTCGAGTATCAGAATCAGCCTTTCTGTCATCAGAGAAGACATACATACTATTAAGAGCTTTTTCTGAAAGGAAATATTACACTTTCAACTTTTCTCAACGATATTTGTCAAGTAACTAGCTAAAAATTGCATGATTTGCTAAATGAATAGGGATTTTAACTGAAAGAATTTTAATGGCATCAAATATATTACCAATACACAAATCAATCTACCTTTAAGAAAATAGTATTAAGAAAAAAAAGGCAAAGTTTACAATCTGTTCAACTGATTGATCCTTTCAGGTTTCCAGTAGCATATTTTAATCGTATTTGATGGTTATTAAGATGTTTACGCCTAGTAATTTGGTAATCAGAAAATTCTCCACACAACTACTACTTAAATTTTAACTGAAATATATGTTTTGATAAAGTTTTACAGAATTAAAATAGTTATCTATTAATTTTTTCAACTATTTATTAATTATCTATTTTTATTTTTAAATTTTGAAGAGAGAGGAGTAACTTAGATCTTCATTTTCAAAGTATCACATAAGATACATTAATCCATGTAAATATTATTTATACTGAAAAAAAAAATTAACATAATTTGAGTTAACTATACAGCTCATTTTTACAACAAAGCTAAATTGTACTCTGATTTTTTATGATGAAAATTCTATTTTAATATTATACTTTTTTTTCTATATCATTTTAACAATGAATGGATTAGAATGTAAATTTTTGAATGAAAAAGCTAAAAGATACCGAAAGTTAAATAGAGTGGTCCCCAACTGAAGAAGCTGAGTGATAAAATCCTTTCTTTTTACCAAGGAATAAAGTACGATAACGCAATAATTACTTAAGGGAGTAATTATTTCAAATTATTTCAAGACAAGATCTAAAAAGATTACACAAGAAATGACCCTTGTATTTTGAATACAATTCTTATGAAATTGTAATAGATTTTTCTGATTTTCTAGTTATATAAAGACATAAAAATATATTACAATTTATTGAAATTAATAAAAAGATTTTCTTATTAATCACAAACATTTGCACTATTATTATTTAATAAAAATAATTATTAATTCTACTGGAGTCAAAGATTTTTCGGGATCAGTGCATTAATATACTCTGCAATTGTTCTTTAAAAATACTGGTTAAGAACAGTCAGTAGGCTGAAAATCATGAACTTATCGATTTTGAGTTTATATTTCTGAAATCTGTATTTCATTATCTTTCTAGGGATATAGCTCGTATGCTATATTTTCAATTAGAAGTATGTTAAAATGACTTTTAAAAAATCACAAACTGGCGGGCCACGCCCATTTTTGACAGATATTTGCCTTTTAAATATCCTAAAACAATTGCAAAGCCTTCTTTTTATTTATTCATACGCAATTAACTTTAGATAACAGTATAACTGTACGATTAACTGTCAGGTTTTGAGGCAGTATTTATAGTTACTTGTTTCAAGTGTTTTCAATTAGAATTATTTAATATTTGGCAAATGCTCACTCTGACAAGGAAAGATTTTTTATAAAAATTACTGTTTTCTAAAAATTATATATTTAAAATTGTGTTTAACCTTCTCTGTCGGCGTCGCATGTCATACGTTTGGCGTTTTTATGCATGTATTGCCGACGTCGCATGCCATATGACAGAAAGAAATATTTTATCCTTGAAACTGAATTCCCTACTTACACGTCTTTTCAATTTCCATGATTTTTTTTTTTTTTTTGTATTTTACAAGATGGCGCCACTTATTACTTTCTTCAATATTATCGCAGTGAGATTTCCCGCCTGGAATCTAACATTAATATAACATCTAATGAATCTTGTGTGTGTTCAAGATATTTTTTATATTTATTTTCTTTATTTTGTCTGGCAAAGAAAGCAAAAAATAATATGTAATGCATTGTTTAAGTTTTGTGATAAATGTGAATTTTACGCTATAATGTCCAAGGAAGATTGTAATGCTATTTAACAAAAAAGTACTATTTGCCAAAATATTTAAATAAATTATTCCAAATATTTTTAAACAAATATTTTTATAATTTTTATGTAGATATTTATCTTAAATACCTCAAGGCAGTAGAATTAATACATATATTATCATAGTGTATGTTTTTTAAAATTTAAAATATAGATGCAATGCTGGGAAAACTGGTGATCAGTGAACAAGAGATATCACATTTTTTACCTATAAAACAAGAACAAGTTGTTACAGATAAAAATAATTTGTATTTTTCGCTTTTGGAATAGAAAATACATATTAATTTTCTGCAATAAGAGAAGTGATTTTTTTTATGCGTCCGAAATTCGCAAGAAATTCCGAAAGAGGAGGTGGTTTTGCACATCGTGTTAGTTACCATTACAAAAATCTAAGCTGACAGATGCCGCAAAAATGGCTGATGTGGTAACCATTTAATTGCGTATGAGATTTCGTCATTTGATATAAAAGCGGATCAAGAACAATATCTTGACAGATTATAAGATTCCCCAGACAATAAAAACATTCTTCGATTCTCCCAAGGTAGAGGATTTTCCAAAAATAAACTATTATGTGTTATCAATTTTACCATAACGATAGTAAGAATCTTATCAAGTTTCAAGAATCATCATAAATTTGAAAATTATATTGATATATTGAGAATGTGTAATTCGGGAAAATTTTACACCCTATCTCATTTCTATCTTATACAGAAATGCAAACCACATTTTGTCTTGAATACTAAAATTTTTTCCTGCTTGTTAAATGTTTTTGCATTGTTTGATCTTCATACTTTAATATTTGTTCACATACAACAAAACTCTTATACACTAATTTTTTGGATTTAATACATTATGAAGTCTTAAAAAATGTGTTAATGAATATTATAACTGAATTTTAAAAAATAAAACCTAACATTTTTTTTAAAATTCTTTACTTCATGACCTAAACAAAGAAAGCTTTTCCAAAATGGTGCTAATATTTTTATAATCGTATTAAGTTTTATAAGTTCTCTTTTATTGATGAGAATGGAGAATTTTTCAAGGCATTGATTTTTTTCGTATGAAAGACTACATTCAGCTAAACCTATTTGTATTGAGAAGAATTTATATAGATACACATATACATATTATATTTTATCAAAATAGATTTTTTTAGAAGATGTAAAATGTTATACACAACCCTATTGGTGACCATAAAATTATTTTTTTCGAATTCTTTGAATATTAAACACATTGTTTTATAATTATTCTTAGATGCCTTTTGCTTTGACTTTATTGGTTGCTAAAGGGGGGGGGGAGTTGAGGATTGAATGACAGGGAGGGAGAAGAATTGAACCAGAGCTTAATGAAAAAAAAATGAGATTTCATAATTAATAACACAGAAGAGAATGATTAACGAATTTATTGTTCAAATGAGAATTTAAATATAAATATTAAAATATATAACTCTTATGTATACACTCTATAACAAAAAAAAAAGTGGCGCACCTAGAAGGAGTTGCTCGATTGTAAGGAAATTTCGTATGCAAAAACATTTGTAATGAACATGCAAATGATTAAAATTTGGTGTCCAATGAATGAATAGCGGGAGCTGCAGCCCATCGTAATTGCTCACTCAACAAGTGTCAATAAGAAGCGATTCTTGATCCGAGGGTCAAAATTTCTGTCGCATTGCGATTTAGGATACCTTTCAGTGACTGAGAAAATGCCTCGCCGTAGGATTCGAGCTCATTACGAGCAACTGTCAGAGTTTGAAAAAGATCGTATCATTGGATTGAAAAATGTAGGTTGGGCAAATCGGAGAATCGCTCGTCATATGGTTCGAAACGATGCAACCATTAGAAGATGCTGGCAAGAATGGGTGGACAATGGCATATTTCAGCGCCATGACGGTAACGGTCGACCTAGGACCACATTAGATCGAGAGGACAGATTGATTGTCAGATCAGCTGTCACAGAGCCTGATTCATCGTTATCAACCATGAGACGTGCGACCCGCACACGAGTGTCCACCATGACCATTCTCAGACGGCTGATAGAGTGAAATTTACGCTCATGCCTGCCACTCACGCCTGCACACTGTCGAGCCAGATTACAGTACTGCTTGGCTCGATCAGGTTGGAATCCTGCTGACTGGGGACGCGTATAGTGTTTAGCGACGAATCCCGCTTCCAACTGTGTCCTGACGATCATAGAAGGCGTGGCTGGAGATGCCCAGGGCAGCTGCCGATCCTGCTTTTATTATTGCACACAGCATAAGCCCTCAACCGGGAGTTATGGTCAGGGGTGCCATTTCTTTTGACAGCTGGACCCCTTTGGTCGTCATTAGAGGTATACTTACAGCACAGAGGTACGTCTACGACATTATGAAAACTGTTTTGCTACTGTTCCGTTTGCAGTACCCTGGCCTTATTTTTCCAGCAAGATGATGCCAGATCACTTACGGAACGTGTTGCTATGAACTTTACAGCTTGTCAAACACTTCTTTGGCCAGCCAAATCGCCAGATCTCTCTCCAATCGAGCATGTCTGGGTTATGATGAAAAGGCGACTGCATCCACAAGTTAATGTTGATGACCTGGTCCGACAATTGGAACAAATTTGGCAAGAATACTGCAGGAGACCATCAGAGTGCTTCATTTCTCAATGCCACGTCATGCGGCAGCTTGCATCCAGAATAGAGATGAGTCAATACCTTATTGAGCTCATTACTTTGTAACCATGAAACTGAAATAAACCATTCAATTTTTCTGAAATTTTAATCATTTTCTATTCTGTACATACTTTTTCTACTCACCAATTTTTGTTTCTACCGGGCAACTCGTTCTTGGAACCCTTTTTTTTTGTTTTTTTTGTTATAGGGTGTATTTAAAACTATAAAAAATCATGCCATTTTTTTATTAATATAGCTTTTTAATAATAAATTTTTAATAATAGTTTATATATCCTGAAGTATATCTGGTTAGGTTCTGGTTTCAGAGTGTGATGGCTAATCCATTCACCGAATGGATTAGCCATCACACTCTGAAACAACGCGAGGGATATTGGTGAAAGATCTCTAATACACCAACAGGAAGAAATGTAGTCACGACAGATTTAACGTGCGCCAACATCCTCTTTCTTCACTGTGGTTCTTCAGTAGAACTAGGCTACCGCCGTCCACCCTATCAATGGAGGCTGTTATATTATCAGAAAACTCCTTTTAATCGATACGTGAACCTGTGGCCTTTTAAAAAACACCTATTGTTTCGTTTCGCACTTATATTCATATCTTCAATATGCATTGAGATTAATTCAGAACGTTTCTTAAACTTATGGGCTTAGTCAAGTAATTATAAGAGAAAACACGCATTTCCGTCCCTTTTCACGAAATCACTCCCACAAATCTCCAGCAATCGAGAGGAAAGATGTTACACATCAATATTGCTAACAATGAACCTACAAATTACACTTAGGGTTTACTTGATTATTAATAATGAATCTGATTTTTTTTTTATAATTTTGAACCATTTTTAGTTAACGAAATCATCTAAACTGACATTTCGCTTCTATAATTTTCTGACTTAGCCAATTTGATTTAATTTTAATTTACGTCACACTCTGGAGCATTACGAAAGCTTTTAGTGACAGACCTCGCAATTTTGAAACCACGATCAAAACACGAGAATGACATCTGAGCATGTACTCCCCTCCTAGCTTTCACACCACGCCGATCAAACTATGCCAGATAAAGATTTGTAGCCCTCATTAAATTTAACATGAGCTACGGATAGAAACATCCACTGCAAGTGTTCCGTTCTTTTCACAATAAAATTTAGCAGAAGATTTTAATTTCCTTTGATAATTCCTGTATAGAATTGAAAAATGAGCTGCTGGGGACAAATCACAATCCGAAATCCCAGACAAACGAGGAATTATTTGGTACAAATGGTCCTTGAACTTTAAACTTTCCACGGGTACTAAAATCCCCGGGAACAACCAAATTAACAGTTTGGTTTATTTATGTCGCTCTAGTATAGACTGACGAGACTACTGTGAGCTTGCTGGTAGGAGCTGTGATCTACCTGACCCCATTTCCTCCGTCTTGAGACATTCTGAAATTCATTCCATCCACACAGTTAAAATGAATCTGACTTGGCGAAACCCTCCTGCTCACCACTGATACGCAGCTAAGATTCCTGGCCTATCTCTACAGTGCAGGAGATCTAGGGCTCTTCAGACGGTCTTGTCGCGCTTTAGAAGCGGTCACCTGAGCAGGGGGTAAAATCTTTTTTTTGTCTGTCCCTGCTTCTGCACATCTTCTAGACTGCTGGGGTATATCTAGCACCTCCTAGATACAGGAGGTGTTGTTATATCCCTAGAACAGTTGTTTGATGAGCAGGATCTGGTTTGTGACATTCTTTTGCGAAAAATTCGAATGGACTTGGTGTAGACTTTTCTGATCCAAGAGAATTTGAAGTAACAGACTGGCTATTACTGACGAACCTTGTAATATTGAACTCAGGTTGGTTTCCATGTTAGAATAGAGCAAATATGCAGATTTTATAAACCTTAAGTTTTTACCTATTTCAATTTTGACTTCGAAGAAAAGAAAACGTAAATTGAAAACTCCTCTCCAAATACATATCTACGTACACGTAGATTTTAGGCTTTAGATTAAATATTAAAGAACATGATATTTATTTATTAAAATGAACTAATTTTTGAATCTCAAAATGTAAAATTTGGAATTTAGTAAATAGTTACTTTAAGTTTATTTTCAACAATGTTGCCATAGAACTGCACACAATTAGTCAGGAATCTCATAATTCCGAAATAGACTAAGTGGTGACAAAAACACAGATCCGATACTTCATTTCTCTTTACTAATACACTATACTTCGTGAGGACTTTTGAAGAACAGTATAATTTATATAAGTAACAGCCATAATTGCTCTACTCAGTAGTCTCAATAGAAGTAAGCTTCGGGTCAATGACCCACTCCTCAAAGTAGCTACACTACCAACTGAATTATCGTTTGTTTTTTTTTTGTCTAATGTGCTGAATATTGGCAGCTAAGCCTTAGCAGACATAGCAAGTCCCCAAAATAAGAGCCATTTTGGGGTGGCACCCTCTAATTGTGGCTCTATCAACCGAATTTTGACACTTGAACTAGTATTGAGAGCCAAATTGATACTCAAGGGATCTTTTACATGCCATATAATCATATAACACATGTATGCTTACGATTTTCGCCTCCAGAAATCTATTGAATTCAGCCTGAAACAAACCCACGACCTTGGGCTTACGAAGCGGGCACGCTATCTTTAAGCCACTGAGCCGTTAAATGTATTATCATGAACGAAGGACTTCTGTGTGGAAATGTTTCTATTGTTACAGGTCTAAAGAAAAGTTTTGTAATTTAATATAAACAATGTTCATTATTTCCCAGTATCAATTTTCTGGTCCATGTAATCGATTGTTTGCTCATTCCGTCTCTATAAAAGCGATAAAATACTTTTATTGATCTTGCAGCTGAATCAATATATATTTCTACTTTTTCTTTTTGCATCTAAATATTTACCACATGTAGTCTATTGAATTTCTTCATGAAAAAATTAAATATGGAAAACTCATAAATACGTTTTGTCATTCTTAAAACTTAATTAAAAAAGAAACTTTAACTGATAATTTTGATTTACATCTTTAAAAAAACATTTAACAAAATACAATATAAAAAAATCATGGACTTAGTCTAACTCTGCAGGATTTTGGAGACTTGTAACAACTGACATAAAAATTTCATTTTCAGTAAATTGAAACACTTTAGAAATGTAATCAGTTTAAAAGTCTCCAAAACGATTTTATTTTTCAAAAAAAAAAATTAAAGCAGTTCGAGGGATGTTTGAAATATTTAGTATAGACAATATTTTTCCAACACAATTTTTCAAAAGTTACGAATTACCTTAACTCGCAGTACATTTACTGTCAGAAAAACAAGTATGATGACTTGAGGCCCTGAGCCCCTACAGGCCCCCTCCCCTGTGACCCTTAAAAGTACACAGTACATTTACTCAACAACTCGAATACTCGAATACTTTTACTCAAATACTCGAACAAACAATAACCCGAAACATAAATATACATGACTTGCAATCACACAAAACGGTTTGACCGACTGCTGCCTTTTGACCGAATGATTAATGATGGTGTATGGTGGTAGGCCTAGGCCTGTACGGGGATGACGGTCATCACACGTAGCCAGTTGACATATCATCCGTAACTCCCAGTTTTTCGGAGAATACAAACCGAAATAACATTTGACCTTTGAAATTATTAAAATTATGGTCTAATTAAGGCTGAGTCAAGAACGAGACGAGGCCATGGGCCAGTTGGCCTATGTCTTAAAAAGTCCTTGGCAATGACCTACGGTATATAGCGCGTTTGTTTCATAACAGTTAGAATCAATCGTATACCTTTTTGACTATACAACTTTAACGGCAGATCGTTTCTAAATATTTCGAAGAATAGCATTGATAATTTGAAGCTGAATATTCAAAATTAAAATTTTTGCAACCACAATAGGTCATTTGAAAAATCACAAGGAAATTTTTATCGACTGAAACAAAAGAACTGTTCGTGTTTTTTTTTTTAATATTTCAATTATTATAGATTTTAAATTATATACTAAATGAATTTTCATTTTCGTTATTATTCATTATGCTTTGAGAAATAAAATTATCCAAATTGATTTATATTAATAAAATAATTAAATTAGATTATCATGGAATTAAAATTCATGGGGAAAAAGCGATCATTCATGATTATAATTAAAGGGAAGGAAACTTTTTTTTTATTATCTAAGAATAAAATCCGATCCATTTTTATTTTTGTACTCCAAAAATTATCACAAATAAAATTATTTATCAACCTCGAAATAAATTTCAAATATTAAGAGACAGTGAGCCTTAGGTACTGTTGTTTTTAAAAATCAAAAAGTGTATGAATTTACTTTTAATTTAAAATGTTTATGATAATTTTAAAAAAAATACAATTATTAAATCTGTGAGTTCAATAAGTAAACGGATCGTCAATCAATACGCTGATATACAAAAAAACTTATATAGAAATTCTTATTAATAAAAATAGACTTAAAGATAAAAGTTTTTAATATTTCGATTATTTTTCTGTAAAATTGTCTTTATATGTATGGGAATTCTCTCGCAAACCTTTTCATTAAAATATCTTCGAGAAATTCTACCTAGATTATATGCACGTAATTGGATAGTAAAATATCCCAGTACATAAATAATATTATATTACTTAAAAATAACAAATTTTTTTTGCTAAACTATACATCAAATTTGTTAGATGCATTTGTGCAAGAAATGTGATCGGTATTTTACATTTACTTAAAGTGAGGCAAATCAGAAAAAAATGAAAACATTCATATGTACTTCCAGACATTTCAAACATGAACTTGAGAGGCAATTGTAAAGAAAATATTTTTACTTGAATTATAAAATCTCTTCTCTAATTTATATTAAAAGTAATTGAATAACGAATTTATTATTCTCTAAAGTGCTGCCTCATTACAAAACACGGATCATAATTATATCAACAATATTACTAAAATTTCAATTTTATTGATAACAAATTTTTCCTTAGAGGGAAATAAATTTAAAACAACTTTTAAATATAAAAAAAGTACAAAAATCCAAGATCTTAAGCATATAGTTATAAAATTATACAGTTTCAATTCAACATCCGATTTTAAACTAATTCTTAGATCAAAAAGATTCAAAATATCTTTATCGCTCAATTTCTTACCTGACCATCTATGAAAAGCGCATTAATCCTTTCTGATAATAAAGTATACCTCAATTTCATTACAGGTGGTTTGTTTGTTGAGCATAAAGCAAAGCCTGTGCACACGGTACAATTTTCACACGTTCATCAGAGAAGATCATATCACGGAACAACGCAAAGAAATATCTAGCAATCAAACTCTTATCAAAACTTACAGCAGTAGTTAAGCACGCAAATGTATTTCAAGTGTGTTCATATGCAATATTTACACTTCAAGAGACCATCGACAGGCGGCAAGTTTAAACGATAAGCATTAACGGAAGAATATTCAACAATCTTTGCGATATGCGTATTTTTAATAGAAAATAATGCAAAAATGTATATTACCACAACGATAACCAGATTTTAACTCTGCTGATAATAGATACTGTTGAAAAATCAATACATTTTATTACTCTGCATTATAAATATATTATTTTTTAATGAAGTCTCATCTCTAGTTGAATTATTACATTCTAGTATATAGTCTTTCACAAAATAAACTTTTTATAAAAAAACCCACTTATTCTACTTTTGAACACAACATTTTCATGATTTTTGAAATCTTAGCATAAAATTCGATTTTCCGATGCATGTTATTACAGGAATTAAGCTTTGAAAAATTCTCATGAAATTATCAGTATTATGCATTGTACGTCACATCAGTGTAACATGCATTACATATATTGATGTATGATACGTGAAAAATTGTAAATTGTGTGACGATTTTTTTTATTATTATTAACGCTTCAGTTTAAGCTACATTAAGTGGCCACGGTATATTAGTGGTCAAGGAAATGGACTCGTGGCTGGCTTGTCATGAGTTCGAGCCTAGTACCGCTGAAAACCCACGATGCACGTGAAATCAGTCGAGGCTCAAGTGAGTGAATATTAACGTCGCACTGTTTACCTATACACTAGGACTTTTGGCGACGGACCCCGTAATTTTGAATCATAGTCAAGTGATGAGGACGACCCCTGAGCCGGCAACCCTCTCCTAATTACCACACCAACGGGAGGACGTTTGAGCTCTCGACAGATTTAACGTGCATCGCTCCCCTACACGGTGGATCTTCAGCGGTACTGGGCTCGAATGCATGACACGCCAACCACAAATCTGTTACCTTGACCATTTGGCTACCGCGGCCACTCAGTTGAGGCTCAAACGTCCTCCCTTTGGTGTGGTGTGGTAGTTAAGAGAGGGGGTGCTGCTCAGATATTGTTCTCGTCACTTGACTATGGTACACAATTACGAGGTCCATCGCCAAAAGCCCTCGAGTTGCTGAATAGTGCGACGTTAATATTCACGAACTAAAGCTACACTAAGGCTATTTGTGAATGCCCTCGTAATTCTGAACCTTGGTCAAAAGGCGTAGGCAACATCTCAGCTGGCACCTCATTATCCAAACTTCGACATCATGCCGACTAGAGTAATATATAGAGACTAGCACTTTATATTGAGTTTCACACAAAAATTTTCAAAGTATATTTTAGAAATGATCGCTTGGTGTACCAAAAACAGAATAGAAAAATCAAGAGCCTTGTTTATATTTGTTATGTATTTAAATAATACAAAAAAATTTGGCTTACACAAGTTATTAAAGTTCAATAAAAGGTCTTTTTTACATAAAAAAAAACTCTGTGCATTCAGTGATTGCTTTAACGTACCCCATTTTCCTCCCGTTAGTGTGGTAGTTACGAGAGGGTGGTGCCAGCTCAGGTGTCATCCACGTCACTTGACCATGGTTCAAAATTACGAGGTCCGTCGCCAAAACCCTAGTGTAGCTGAACAGAGCGACGTAAATATTCATTCCTTAACGTACCCCATTTAACATATAAACCATTTCTAGTCAAATGCATATTAAATATTTGTTTCATAATTTTGAAATGAAGAGGATTAATTGTTTATTAACATATCGTATTTACAAGCAACAAGATGGCTAATTCTTTAGTGCTCGATATCCCACAAAATCTATAACTGTAACCAGTGTCGTCATAGGAATTTTTCAAGGGGGAAAAGAGTCCAGGGTCGAAAGTCGACCGTTCTAGTATCATGCTCCAATATGTCGCCTAACATATTCTTTTGATTTTGTCGATTTTCGGGTACAAAAACAGCAAAAAATTATACTTAATTAAATTTTACGTACTATATATATAGGATTATAATTAATCGGAAAAAATATCAAGGACTATGCGGGGTCCCCCCCCCCACCTTGTATGCGACTCTGACTGTAACTGTAACGAGGGTTAATTACGAAGGAACTTGTATTTTTGAACCGTAGTCAAACGTAATTGCTTCATTCGTCAATCGTGTTCACTCTGATTCTTCTATCATTCTTCAATCATCCTCACTACGGAGGTCTATAAGAGAATCCCGACTCGAGCCCACGATTCGATTCAACAAGGCCGACTACGAGTTAGTGATTATGATCACTCACACCGTATTCACCGTTAACTGGACCGCTAGTCAGTAAATGAAAACTGGGGTTTCTCGTTTAAGTTCATTCCAACCCGTCTTAGGAAATTTTAACTGGGCTTAAAGCTGGGTTACATTCAATCGCACTTGCGCAGGAATTGATTTTTCATATGTTTAACAACAGCTTTGTGTGAAGTATTTCAGATCTTACGATAGATAAAATTAAGAAAATTTCATCAACTATTCTCAATTAATTATTTAGAAAAATTGGAATCTAAAAGAGAGGAAAGTAAGAAGAAACGAGATATATATTTGAAGTAAATTTCCGAGTACAAAACGTTAAATCAATAGAAGTCACGGAATCTCTATGAGATTATGAGATTCAATCAATAACCGAAACTTGCAGATGAGTAACCGGAGTTAAAGCAAGTAATATAAAAAAAATATTTTAAATCAATTCCTACTTATGCCAACAAAGAAAAATCTTATTTTAATTAATTAAATTTAATAAATCAATTAAGATTTGAAAAAACTGTTTTTGCATCAAGTGCCATCCACTACGAGTTTCAAAAAAATGTATTTGAACTTGAATGGATAAATAAAGAACGGTTGATGGTTGAATAAGATATATATATATATCTTGTTCAACCGTTATTACCTAATATTCTCCGTTACGCAACTTTATATATATATATATATACATGTAAAGTTGCGTATCGGAGAATATTAGGGCCCCCTGCAAACTCAGGTTTTGGTCCCCAAGCCCAAACTCAAACTTAGCGTCAGTCAAGCTTTGGGCCCTCTAGAGTTCCTTGCCCCCCCCACAATGCGGGGTTTGCGTGAGTGCACGTTACGCCACTGTATATATATACGCATCAAGGCGTAGAGAGTGGTAAGGCATTTCCTTATCTTTATCGGGATTTCGACTTTGATTGTTGATGTTGTATATTTGATATTATTGAGGAGGCAGTCCTGTGATTAGTTAATCCGGTTTATTGTGCATTCAACGTGCAGGATACACAAACATACACATCTTAAGCTATAAAAATGGAATGGACGACACAATACATAACAAAAAAAAAAAAACTAAGACATTACGGGCTACAGCCAGCTACATGATCAAAGATAAAGAAAAGAAAAGCGGGATTTCCAGAAACCTCGGTGTTTATAGTAAGCGGGAAATCATATGATCTGGGTGGGTGGATAGATGTAGTTTAAAGGATTAACGTTAGATGGGTAGCTAGTTTATTATTTAAACGTGGGTCCTGAATGGATGGACCATAGATAATTAAGCACTTAAAAGTTAAATATTAATGGGGATTATACATATACGCTGGTGTCCAAAAGTTAAGCATAATTGATAATTATGTGAATAAAGAAGGAACTGTAAATCAGAATGGCGGAAAACGTGATATGCGAGTATAAAATGGTTATAAAATAAGAAAGCAAATCAAAAGAATGATTATAATTAATTTTACTATCCAAAGTAGCAGTTTGAAAGAAAACTGAGCATAGCAAAGATTTAGACTTTAAAGAAAAAATGAATGAAAACATTAAATAAAATACTGATGCTGCAGTTTAATAAGGCGTGTGGTCACCTCTGACAGCCAGGCGCTCTACACAGCGATTTACCCTACTTGCTATGAGATGGTGAATGAGTTATAGGCTCAAACGGTTCCAAGCTTCTTGGAGAGCTCCCTTCAGTTCTGTAACGGAGCTTGGTGGGTGCGAAAGGGCTGCAATTTGTCTCCCGAGCATATCCCATACATGCTCGATAGGATTTAAATCAGGGGAGTTCGCCGGCCACGACATGCACTGGATGTTTTCCGTTTCAAGGAAGACATCAATCAGCACCACTTGATGACATGGCGCATTATCATCCATGAATATGAAGTCAGGACCGACAGCACCTCGAAACAAGCGAACATAAGGCTCAAGAATTTCGTCTCTGTATCTTTGAGCAGTCACAGACCCCGTGTCAAAGAAATGAAGGTCTGTGCGACCGTCCATCATGATGCCTGCCCATAACATTACTCCCCTTGATGGAAAATGATGTCTTTCCATTATGTTTCTTGGTTCAAAACGTGTTCCACGTTCTCTACATATCGTTACCCGCCGAGAATCACTACTCAGACTAAACCGGGACTCGTCACTGAACATCACATTGGCCCACTCTCCCACACTCCAATGTTGATATTTCAAACTCCAGTTCAAACGAGCACGTTTATGCGCAGACGTGAGGGGAATGCAAACTGCTGGTTTTCTGGCATACAGGCCAGCATGATTGAGTCTCCTGTAAACAGTTTGTCTCGAAATTCGTATTCCTGTGGCGACTGTGAGTGCCGAATCCAGTGCTCTGGCAGTACTGCCCCTCTGACGTCGCGCACTTATTACCAGATATCGGTCTTGGCGAGGGGCTGTGACTCTTGGTCGACCTGATACTGGTTGTCGGGTAACATCTCCCGTTCTTGGAAACCTTTGCCACAGTCTTGAGATCACAGACTGGTCCACATTCAGAATTCGAGACACTTCGGTTTGTGATCGTGAGGATTGCAGCATTCCAACGATTCTTCCTTTCGTAAACACGTCCAATTGGCGTCTTTGTGCCATCATTCACCTTGTTTGATGGTTAACAACGTTCCTTCGCACAGCAGTTGCACGAAACTTGTCTGAACTGCAAATGCTGTGTGAATCGGTTTCTCCACGTAACGACATGCGCCGGTGTTTCGTGCAGGACGTAGTCGACTGAAAAGTTTTGCATAAACCCAATGTTTCTTCTTCACTCAATTAACATCCGCAAGAAATTTGGAATAATTTTACGAATATTTACTCCATGTTTTTCGCATTTTACGATTTATGCTTAACTTTTGGACACCAGTGTATATATATATTGCTGATCACCGTAAATGCAACACCCTGAAGGAAGCACTCAAATAACAAGAAATTTACAGCATGCATTAGCGGAGGTGATATATGCAAATGATTAGAATTTCAGCGCAAACACACATGACGTTCACCTGTGGCGCCAACTCAAAGGGCTATTTATGGCCTGGAGATTTCGACGATTTCAAGTTCTTCAATTGTGTTTTTCTTGTAGTTTTTTCAAAAAAATGATCAGTTATGTCTCGTAGAAAAAAGCTATTAGCTTTTGATCAAGTATCCGAGTTCGAAAGAGGAAGGATAGTGGCCTACCGAGATTGTGGATTATCTTTCAGGGAAATCGGTAGTCGTGTTGGACGAAACCAAACCACTGTAATGCGGATATGTGACTGTTGGATGCAGGAGCGTACGCCGGACCGACGTGGTCGATCGCATCCACCTCAGTGCACCATTTCACGTGAGGACAGGCAAATTGTGCGCATGTCAGTGACGGATCGCTCAGTCACATCACGAACCATAGCACAACACATTGAGTCTGTGACGCATCATTCAGTGTCTGCACGTACCATTCGACGCCGTTTACAGCAGAGTGGTCTGTCCGCAAGACGTCCATTGCTTGGTCTACCCTTGACGCAGAACCTTAGAAGTCTCCGCTGCCAATGGTGCGATGAAAGAAGGATGTGGGCAGCTGAATGGAATGATGTTGTCTTTACTCTCGAGTCACGCATCTGTCTGAAACACCACGATAGTCGGATTTGAGTCTGGAGACACTGTGGAGAGAGGATGCTGAACAGCTGCTTTATGCACCGCCACACTGGTCCTGTACAGAGTGTTATGGTATGGGGTGGTACACCTCCAGATTACACCTCCAGTTGCCACACCAGATCAACTTTGGCAACGTGTGGAAGCTGCTTGTTCTGCTGTACCCCAAGAACACATCTAAAGTCTCCTTGAATCAATGTCGAGGCGTGGGGCAGCGGTAATCTCCAACAATGGCGGCTACTCTGGCTACTGATTCTGGCAGGAACCACACTTCACAGATGTATATAAATTTAATCATTTGATACTTGGTCAACATGTTTGTTATCTACAAAATAAATTGTGTTGTGCTATCTCTTGTCTCTTTTGGTGTTGCATTTACGGTGGCCAGCAGTGTAAATAATAGCTGTAGCTCACAGTGGTCAAGTTCACGGACTTGTGACTGGCGTGTCATGAGTTCGAGCTTATTGCCGCTGAAGACTCACCGTGTAAAGGCGGCCGTTGCACATTAAATCTGTCGAAGTAAGCTTATTTTCTTTCTCAAAAGATTCCTCATAAGATATAAGTTGTATAATACCTTTCTTATACATCATTTGAAGAATGTTAATTTCTGTCCCATTGATAGCCTCAGAGTTATTTTAAAAACATGTTTTCCCTTTACTGGAAGCACTAGAAATATGTTGCTTCTTCTGTATATTATTTACAATAATGCCCAAATATAAATCTGTGCTTTGATAAGTTCACTACCAATTGTTAAAAAAATTCAGTGAATTCCCCTTGATTTTTTATGCATCATCGTGGCTTTAGATTTCAGTGGATTAAACTCCACCTTGTATAGTTTTGACCATTCAAAGATATAATGTTGGATATTATGAAACAGAACACAAGCATCATAAACGTTCTCTTGATGACGCTAAGGAATAAATCGTCTACAAAAGCTATTTTGCAACATCTTCGAAATTTTGAACGTTTAGAGAAGAAATAATAATATGATTCCGCATACAGAGACAAAAGGTCTTGTAACGGATTCCTATGGACATCATTTCTCCCAAACAAAGTTTTTTGAGACATTTCCTAAGATCAGACTGATCAACACTAGAAAAAACTCTTTGTGTATAAAATGTTTCTAAGAACCTTAAAACATCTCAGTAAGTCTATAATGCCATGACCCCAAGACTTATTTAATTTCTTTGATACCCAAAAAATAAGATCAAGACTTTTTAAGTTTTCCTTGTGATTAGAAATATTGCAAAATCGAAAAAAATGCATCTTCAGCTGATCTTTTAGGAGTAAAACCACAATGCTCCATCAGATTTTAAAATAATTTTTATTCAAGATTGTACCAGTTTTTTTATATCTATTCATTTTTCCAAATACATTGTTAACAAATTATGAATCGTTTTATAAATTATTATTGAATATTTTTGTCTAAAAAGTTTGCCACAAAAACGATTTTAATCTATAAAAAATATTGCTTATATTGAATAATTATTTATTTTTCAATAAGTAAATAAAATTTCTCTTGTCTGTCGATGCTTTTTCGATTTTCTCTATATATAGAGAATTTTCGATCAAAGGTTTTGGAACAAAAAATTTATATGCTAGAGTACATATACGAAAAGATAAGATTAAAACTTAAGAACTCTGGCTTGTGTGTGTGTGGGTGGGGTAAGAAAAGAGTTATCACGTTTTTCGCATAGAAACATGATAAGTAAATCGAGAAAAAGATTTTTCTATGGCATTTTTTTCCTTATTTGATATTATAAGATATAACGTAAAAATAAAGTAGCCATTAAGGGAAAATAAGTGAAATTTTATGTAATTTATATCACAATAGAGCAACAGAGACTTTTGATGTTATTTTGATATGCTTTGGCTTAAAAAAATTAGCTTTTTTGCACTCTTGTAGGAATTCTTAATTTTTTCTAATAGCCTACCCCCTTCCAGAACTTCTCTAAGTTGTACAGAACTTTTCAAGCGCATTTCTGTACATTTAGAGATAAAATTTTTAAAAAAGCCCAAATTTAGTATTTTGGATTTGTTTTATATTTGTTATCTTTATTATATCTATATTATATGTACACTATGGCTCTCAGCGAAAATCATAATATTTAGTTAAATGTTAGTGAGTTTCCACTTTAAGTATCTTTAAAAGTCGACATCCCTTGCAGTTCATTTCGTTTTGATTATTTACATTTTTAAAACAGTATAGTAAGCTCCTAAATTTGAATACCGTGTTTGAGTCTCGTATTTCCAAAGACTGTCATGTAGTGAGATTTATGCATATTACGAGGATAATTAGCTGTGTTAAGAGAACTCTTAAATCAAACGCAGATATAGGAAGATAAAAACGTTCAATAAAGAATGTGTGAATAACGTATAAACATTTACACATACCCTAATATATACACTGCTGGCAACACAAAATTCAACACCAAGAAGGACCAGAGATATCACAGCGAAATTTATTTGGCAGATAACATGTTGTACAAAGATCAAACGATTAAAATTACAGCCTCTTGTTACGTGTGGGTGATGACAAAATCAGTAGGTAGGAGTAGCCGCCATTGTAGGCTATAACCGCTTTCACACACCTCAGCATAAAATCAAAGAGGGACTTTAAAAATTTTTTTTAACATTTATAAACCCCGTGCACCACGCAATGTATAACACGGGGGCATACAACACAGACAGAAGAAAGGATTACAACACAAACATCCATGCCTTCTCCGGAATTCGAACCCAGTCCCTACGGCACCGCTGTCAGCTTCACTGACCACTATACCGGATGGGCGGCAAAGAGGGACTTTGGAAGTATCCTTGGGGTACAGCAGTCTATGCGGCTTCCACATATTGCCAAAGTTGATCTGATATAGCAGCAGGTGGTGTATCCCAGGCCAGTCGCTGTGCAAGCTTGGATCACACGTTTTCGATTGGCGATACATCAGAAGAACAAGCAGGCCAAGAAAGCAACTCAATCTGATGGGTAAAGAAGAACTCTTGAACATTGCGTGCCACGTGTGGTCTCGCATTATCCTGTTGGCATATGGCTGATGGCAAGCGCTGAATGTATGGGAGAACCACGGGCTCCAACTCAGAGATGTAGCACTGCCGTTCAGTGTACCGGCATATGTACTACAGGGGTGACGCAGGGAAATCTAATACCACCCCAAACCATGATACTGCTTACAGGACTAGTATGGCGATGCATAACGCCACAGTTCAGCTACCTCTCCCCACGATGTCTCCAAATTCGAATCCGACCATCGTGATGTTGCAGGCAAAATCGTTGATTCATCTGTAAACACAATGTCGTTCCATTCCGTTGTCTATATCCGCCGTTCATCGTACCATTGGTGGCGCAAACGCCGGTGGTTTCCAGTCAAGGATTGTAATAGCCTGCTCGCGCAGTGTTTTGGGGGTTCTAGAAAAGATCAGTCATAATCACAGTTCAAATTATAATTTATTATTATTTCTAACTGAAATTGAAAACAACTCAAGTTAGGAAATGCACACTACAACTTAGTGTAGGAGCAATTATACATGTGGCAAAAAGAATACCTAATATTTAAGTATATGCTTTAATACACTTACTCTTGGAACACTTTAGATGTCTACGGGTTAATTTACCGTCATTCCGTTCTTAGTTGTTCGTCCTCCGGTCGTTATAATTAAGTTCTATCTTATTGACTAAATCAGGGGTACTTAACCTTTTTAGCCACCGGGCCGCATACACATGATAGGCATTTCATGCGGGCCGCAGCATGCGGATAATGGAAAAAGCACATTATAAGACCAAAGCAACATCGACAAACAAAATTGATCAAAATATTAAAGCTCATTTTGGGCTTTTATTTTAATACTATATTAACTTTTCTATCAAACACACAAAAAAATATTTATTTTTATGAATTTTCCCTGAATTATGGGATAATTTCTATTTTCGTTCATCTATTACCAAGCCTCTTGCTTAATTTCTACCAGTAAATAAAAAAAAATTGGTAGAATTTCTGCTAAATTTTTTGTACATTATTCTTCAATGATTTAATTTCTTAGTGTCATGGGCCATGACGAGGCCACCCAAAAAAGGCCGATGGGTCACATGCGGCCCGCAGCCCGCAGGTTGAGTATCACTGAGTATCAAAGATTACAAATTGACGAATTTATTCCTCAATTTGCAATCTTTGATTCTTTAGCAATTTTCTCGTCGACTAACTTTCGACTTGCTCTCAATTACTCTTCACTAACTAACTTCGCATACCTAAGTCAATGCTTAAATAGAACCCTTCATTTGAATAACTCAAGTCTTCTTCTTCGGGAGAAAGTTTTCGATAGAATAACAGTTAAAAAGAAATAAATTTACCCCAAGATTATTAGTGATATATTCGCGGATAGACCCGTTACAGGGTAAAAGAGGCAATGGATGCCTTGCGGACATTCCACTTTGCTGCAAACGGCTTTGAATGGTACGAGCAGACACCGAATGATGCGCAACAAACTGAATCTGTTGGGCTAGGGTTCTTGATGTGGCTGCATGACCTATCACTTCCATGAACACAATCCGCCTGTCATTATGGGAAGTGGTGTAATGAGGTGGGTGTGATCGGCACCACCGGTCCATTGTTTCTTCCTACATTCAGCAATGACAGATCCGCATCACAATTGCTTGGTTTCGTCCAACACGTTGACCAATTTTTGTGAAGGATAATCTGCAATCTCTATAGGCTACTATTCTTCCTCGGTCGAATTCAGAAGCTTAGTCAAAAGACGCTCGATGTCTTCCACAAGGCATAGGTAAACAGCTTAAGCCAAAAATAACACGAAAAAACAATTTACGTACTTCAAATCGCCAATCGGTTTTCTCCTTACATAGCTCTTGCCGGTGGCGCTACGATCCCCCGTGATGTGCGTATGCGCTATAATGCTAAATATTTGCATCTTTCATCGCCACCAACGCATGATGTAAATTTCACATGATTTGCGTGCTTCCTTCAGGGTGTTGCATTTTGTGTGGTCAGCATAAAGTGTATATAGCATAAAAGGTAACGTACTGAAGAGTTCTTCGAATGTGACTCCGCATATCTGTTACGATAGAAAACGCAAATGGCTAAATTTTGATGTCAAATAACTCTCTAATTTGGACTTCAGGGCAATGCCACTGACGATCCATATGGTGTGTAAAACATAGGAATATGAAACACTAAAGCATAGCTTCAATATGAATATGGCTTCGTCGACAAATGTGGACTGCACCAATGTCTCGCACATGGGTTCAGGTCAAAGAGAATATGTCACCATTTGAGAGAAGACATGCTTTTTAACTGAAGAAAGCAGTGTGGCTATATCACAGGATCACTAGACATTTGGACCGGAGCAACACTACCATTGGATGATGTTGGCAAGAATGGGTGAAACATGGTCGTATAAAACACCAAGAAAGCAATGAGTGACCGAAAATGTGTGTGGCAATACATCGCGATGACAAACTGATTTTCCGATTGGTGCTCATATAATCCATAATAATGCGTCCTCATCAACGATCCGCCATGTAAACCGGGACATCAGCAATCGCAATAATTCAGTCGATAGAGGATTCAGCAAACGGACGCTGAGGCCACAAAGGCTTCTGCATCAACTGTCCCGCACCGCAGTACACCTTTTCGCGCTTTTGAGAGCATTCGACTTGGAATCTCAAAGACTGCAGTAGAATTACTTTTAAAACGATGAGCCTTGCTTCAAATTAAGTCCCGATGAGTAACGCACACGTGTCTGGAGACGTCCAGGACAGCACTGTGATACTCACCTCACTCTTGTTTACCACATACCGTGACAAGCAAGAGTTACAGTTTGGGATGCAATTTCATTTGATAGGCAGACCCTTTTAACTGTCATCCGTGATATGCAAACAGCACGACAATATATCGAAGAGATTCTACACTCTGTAACGCTGCCCTTCCTTTCGGGGATCTTTGGGCTTACATTTAAACAAAATAATGCTCGGCGGCACACGGCCCAGTTTTTTCCCCTTGCATCTTCAACAATGTCTTAGCTACCGGAGAGATCGCTAGATCTCTCCCCAATGAAGCATGTTTAATCTCTGATAAGAAGGCACGTCAATTCATATAGAGAAGATACCATATAGACTAGACTACCATATAGAGATAACCGTATAGATATATTCTCTAGAACGCTATTCTCTAGAGAATCCTGCCGATTTCGCCAGTTAAAGAAACGTATATGACAAGCAATCTTTCAGGAGCACATTTACCCACCCTAGTAAATACCTACATATCTAGTAAATGCCTAGATAGATAACAGATGTAATATGGCAAGAGGTAGGCCAACTTACGTAATTGATTTCTATCTTTTTACTCTTGTAGCTGTATTTTCTACATAAAATTTAAATTCCTATAACACGGTCAGTGTTTCGATTTCAATACACGTATAGCATATCTCTTGATTTTTTTCTTATTCAGATTACTTCTCTTCATTGTATTTCTTTTTAATATATGTGCTAGTTTTTAAAATGAAGACAATATTAGTAAACAAACACCTGCGTGTGGACTGGGCATTTGAAAGAAAATGTTTTGTACTCACGTGATAATTTCCGCACTTCTTTCATAAATACACCTCAATGACTTTGGTCGTATTTTTCTTCAGCATTCGTGAATTTCAAAAACATGCAATTAAAATAAGTAATCACCTAAATTTAAATAATGGAACAAAGTTGTGAATCGTCAAGAAATTTAAGGATGGTTAATCTCAAGTGCATATTAGGAGAGACTTTCATGTAACACC
>BMAO01039298.1:0-15372 GCA_019973975.1 Trichonephila clavata | reverse complement strand
TTGATTTGGTTCTGAGGCAACTGTTAAAATAATTCGGTTTTGATCAGTTCGAACGTCTAGCGATTTTATAGAGTTGAGATCAGGTTTGCTAATTAAAATTTATCGAATTTACAGTCCACTTAGTTATTTTATTTAACAACCGGCAGTAAATTGAATGAGTTGGTTTTTAAAAGCTTATACACCTGTTTAGAAAAACTCTTATTTTAGAAACAATGGTTAAATATATGTTATACTTGTAACAACCAACTTTGGATTGTTAGTGTTTGGGGGTTCGAGCAAAGATTAGGCATGGCAAGTTTTAAACTCAATTTTATTTATCCCTTTTACTTTATGAGCATAACTAAAGGTAGGAATTCACTTAGTAAATAATTAGAAGAGCACTCTCATGGCTTAAGGCTACTAACATATAAATAAAGTTTATTTAACTTTCTCTTGGAGCCCTGTTGACTCCCACGCATCACTTCTTTGTAATTTTCTTACTTGAATATACGACTTCCTGCCGTGAATCTTAATCGCAATTTATCACTTTTAATCTCCACTTATCAAATATCGATCATCCATCGACTAACATTGCATACATAAATGCCAACGCTTAAATAGAACAACTCATTTAAATAAATCCCGTCTTCTTCATCTTCGAGAGGAAGTTTTCAACAGAACTTACAGTTAAAAAGAATAATTTTACCCAAGAGGATTAATGGGAAATTCACGGATAGACCCGTTATATACTTTAGCTTGACTTAAGGCATTTTTAACGTAATATGACATTTTAATGGATGAAATCAATATCGTGTAGTCATTGAAGGAAGAATAAGCTCGGTACTTCTAAATACACATTTATTTAGTGACGTTAAAAAATGTACTCACAAACATAAAACACACAAAGCAAGAGATTAACACATGCGGCTTACATGACGTTCACGAAAGCAGCCTTTGTTCGTTCCGGGGATCTCGTCTACTTCTAGTCATGGTCAAACGGAAACTATTATAATCATATGATATCCATCAAATGTTTTCCTGATTGGTTAGAATATGCGAATGAAGCAAAGTTGCACAATCCTGTCTTAAAAACTCTGAAATTTTAGCTTGAGGAGATGAGGTTATTGTTATATTTCCTGTTAGGCGGGTAAACTAGAAATTATTTATCACGAGAAGTCAAGTTGATTATATGAATTAACCCGAGAATAGTCACGCACTCGATACTACGTTAGTGATCACGTGGGGTGACGGAGTCATCCCAATTATTTTTTTAATTTATTTTTATTGATATAAATGATTATAAATGATTATATTGATATATTATGTTGATATATTGATGATTATATTGATATATTGATATAAATGATTATAATTGAATGATTATAAATTACTTTTTTATATGCTCACGTCCCCTTCGAGGAAAAATCACGCCCCCAAGGCTTGTAACACAGTTTGAGAATCGCTGTCCTATCTTTTATTGACAATATCGACAGATTCGTGAGAACACAGTAATTAAAAATGTTAGCAACATATATTGAACACTAATCTTTAACCTTCTAATTCGCATGTTGTTTTAGAAATACATATTACTTTATATTACTGTAATGTAAGTCATGGCATTGAGCTTGGGATCGTATTCAAAAACTTTCTTATACAACTCACCTCTTGATTAAAAAAGAAAAGAACTTAAATTAGTAAAACAGAAGTACATATATTTGTCTTTCACGCTCCCATAACTCCTGCTCCTTGGAGTCGATTTTAAAAAAACCTACTTTTAGCGGAACTCTAAGAAAAATAATCGTGCTTGTCAAATTTCAAGTGTATAAGTTTAATAGGCGCGAAAGCAGAAGTTTTTGTGTATATTAACTCCGTAACCCCCTTTGGAAGTCATTCCCACATTCCATTTAGTGGAATTCAGCTCAATAAAAGAAATATGCATATCAAATTTCATGTTTGTACCGGATATATTTTATTTATGATACCTCAGTGACTCCTCATACTTCCCTCGGGAGTTAATTCCCGCAAAAATCCGTCCTTAATGGAACTTTCAGTAAAAGAAGAAAGTTTGTTAAATTTCAAGTCTGTAGGATATAACAGTTCAAAAAGGGAATTTTGATCTGAAATGCCCCGCAACCCTCTTTGAAAGTCAATTTTCTCAAATCCAGCTATTAGCGTATCTCTACTCAGCGAAAGAAATATGTCTGCTATATTTCATGTCGGTTGGTCTAATATCTCCGGATATCTCGTGATGAGAGTGGCTTTTCTTCTATATATACTAGCCGTTACCCACCTGATTTTCTGGGTATTTCATGATGTTTTGTAAATATATATTGTTTATATACACTCAAAAGCCAAAACATTATGACCACCTGTCAATAAAGAGTTGGCCCACTTTTGGCGCGCAACACAGCTTCAACCCGATTTGGCATGGATGCCACAAGTCCTTGGCAGATGACCGGAGACAGATTGTACCAGATGTTTAAGCAACGGTCACGCAAATCTGAGATATTGCGAATTGGTGGTCTTTGATCTCTGAACTGCCGTCCCATGACATCACAAATGTGTTCTATCGGATGGAGATCCGATGAGTTAGGAGGCCAGGACATTAACTGGAATTCAGCATCATGTTTCTGGAACCACTCCAACACAATTTTAACCTTGTGAAACGGGCGTTGTCCTCTTGGAATATTCCATTCCCAGCTGGAAAAACAGAGGTCATGTAAGGGTGCAACTGGTCCGCAATGATGTTCAGATACCCTGTAGCATTCATGGTCTGCTCTACCACAACCACGGGTCCCAGAAACGCCCAAGAGAACGTACCCCAAAGCATAATACCACCACCACCGGCCTATGTATGACTTACTGTACATTGAGGGAGCGACTGTTAACCATTGGCGTGATCAATGACAAACCGTGATTCATCTGACCAGGCAACTCTCTCCCACTGATCCATGGACTAGTCGCGATGTTCCCGGGCCCAGCGCAGGCGCAGTTGGCGATGACGCTTGTTCAGCGAAGGCACACGAGTGGGACGTTTTCCGCGCAGTCCCATATCCAACAGTGTCCGCTGAACAGTGTGCTAGGATACTATTCTACTGAGCCACTGTCTGGCTCCGGTTTTGCTTCCCCATGCGAGACACTCTCCAACGACCTTTTACTCTGATAGCGGGTGGACGTCCAACACCATGTCGTCTACTGCTGGTTTCACCGTCATTCATCCACTTTGCATAAGTACTAACTACTGTAGATCACGAACAACCCACAAGTCGTGCAGTTTCGGAAACACTTGTTCCGAGCCATTACAATCTGCCCTCTATCAAAGTCGCTTAGATCCGCAGCCTTTCCCATCACACACAGAAGTAAGTGGAAGGATGATTCTTCAGAATCTCCAGCAGCAGTTAAATACTACTTCCACCTGATCACGTGCCTTCCACGTCATCCAAGCGAGTTCATTGCAAAATGTTTTGGTTCTTGAGTGTATATATATATATATACACTGGTGTTCAAAAGTTAAGCATAATTGATAATTATGTGAATAAAGAAGGAACTGTAAATCAGAATGGCGGGAAATGTGATATGCGAGTGTAAAATGGTTATAAAATAAGGAAGCAAATCAAAAGAATGATAATATTTAATTTTATTATCCAAAGTAGCAGTTTGAAAGAAAACTGAACATAGCAAAGATTCACACCCTAAAGAAAAAATGAAAGAAAACATTAAATAAATTACTGAAGCTGCAGTTTAATAAGGCGTGTGGTCACCTCTCTGACAGCCAGGCACGCTGCACAGCGATTTACCATACTTGCTATGAGATGATGAATGAGTTGTGAACTGAAACGGTTCCAAACTTCTTGGAGAGCTTTCTTCAGTTCTGTAACGGAGCTTGGTGGGTGCGAAAGGACTGTAATTTGTCTCCCGAGCATATCCCATAATGCTCGATAGGATTTATATCAGGGAAGTTCGCAGGCCACGACATGCGTTGGATGTTTTCCGTTTCAAGGAAGTCATCAATCAGCACCGCTCGGTGACATGGAGCATTATTATCCATGAATATGAAGTCAGGACCGACAGCACCTCGAAACAAGCGAACATGAGGCTCAAGAACTTCGTCTATGTATCTTTGAGCACTCACAGACACCGTGTCAAAGAAATGGAGGTCTGTGCGGCCGTCCATCATGATGCCTGCCCATACCATTACTCACCTTGGAGGAAAATGATGTCTTTCCGTTATGTTCCATGGTTCAAAACGTGTTCCACGTTCTAACCATATCGTTACCAGCCGAGAATCACTACTCAGACTAAACCGGGACTCTTCACTGAACATCACATTAGCCCACTCTCCCACACTCCAATGTTGATATTTCAAACTCCAGTTCAAACGAGCGCGTTTATGCGCAGACGTGAGGGGAATCCAAGCTGCTGGTCTTCTGGCATACATGCCAGCATGATTGAGTCTCCTGTAAACAGTTTGTCACGAAATTCGTATTCCAGTGGCGACTGTGAGCGCCGAACCCAGTGCTCTGGGAGTACTGCCCCTCTGATGTCGCGCACTTATTACCAGATATCGGTCTTGGTGAGAGGTTGTGACCCTTGGTTGACCTGATACTGTTTGTAGGGTAACATCTCCCGTTCTTTGAAACCTCTGCCACAGTCTTGAGATCACAGACTGGTCCACATTCAGAATTCGAGACACTTCGGTTTGTGATCGTGAGGATTCCAGCGTTCCAACGGTTCTTCCTTTCGTAAACATGTCCATTGGCGTCTTTGTGCCATCATTCACCTTGTTTGATGGTCAACAACGTTCTTTCGCACAGCAGTTGCACGAAACTTGTCTGAACTGCCTATGCTGCGTGAATCGGTTTCTCCGCGTTCCGACATGCGCCGCTGTTTCGCGCAGGACGTAGTTGACTGAAAAGTTTTGCATAAACCCAATGTTTCCTCTTCCCCCAATTAATATCCTCAAGAAATGTGGAATAATTTTACGAATATTTACTCCATGTTTTCGCATTTTACGTTATATACTTAACTTTTGGATACCAGCGTATATATTATTGATATCTAAGTCCTAGCATTAAGAACTCGATTGTATTGAAAAATATACTTATACCTGTAACTGTCGCCTCTTGATAAAAAAAAAGGGGGCAGAACTCATCCAATTTGTATTTTCTAAAAATTTCTAAAATTGAAGTATAGAATGATGTTTGCACTTTCGTAACCCTATAACCAAGTGGATTTCTGCGAAACCAATTTTTGGTGGATCTCTACTTCGTAAAATAAACATACAACCCAAATTTCAAGTCTTAACCTAACAGAAAAAAAAAGTAAATTTAAACTATCAATGCCACTGTAATTCCGTTGAGAGTCGTTTTCCAAAATAACCTTTCTTACCGGATTTCAATTCAACAAAGAAAAATGTAAATCAAATCTCATTATTATAGTCCTTGTAGTTCGAAAAAAGGATTTTTTTTGTCAATATGCTCCAGTAACCTCCTGCTCTTCCAGGAACTGATTTCTGTAAAATGCATTCTTAGTGGATCCCTATTCAACAAAAGAAACATACTTAATAAATTTCTAGTATGTTTTTTTTATATTTCCAATGGCGGATTACAAGACAACTGCAAACAAAATGAGAAGCAGAGAACATTGACAAAAAACAAACAAAGGACAACACAAAAAATAATGAAAGAAAAAATAAGAAAAGAAACACAAGTTCACAGTATAGTCTATAAATCACACATTTTGTGTCTGGCCTCCGAATATCTGCTCCACATGGATCCAGAGCTGAGTGCACGGCAGCGTGCCAAATGAATGGCGTCCATTTCTTCATTGGAGTCGCACAGTTTACAAAGTGGACTCTGAGCAATGCCTATCATGTTTAGATGCTTAGATAGGCAGTCGTGGCCAGTGGCGATTCGAAAATCGGCCACAGCTCTATCTCGTGGCCATTTTGGAATATGAAGGAGTTTGCTAAACCACTCCGTTTGTTTATTCTTTTGGTTGAATTTAGACCAGAAGTGCTCTCTGTAGTATTTCTTTATAATTCTTTTGGTGCTATAAAAAGGATTTGTATTATTAGAGGTTTGTAAGATTTTTGTCCCCTTCTTCGCCAAGCAATCGGCATTTTCATTCCCATCAATGCCACAGTGCTCCGGAATCCATTGCATGGCAATGTCTACGGGGCTTTGAAGTAAATCACCAATTAACAGTTGACATTTGAGAATATCCTTTGACAAAGTTGCCTTGAATCACACAGAATAACTACTTTTGAAACACGATCTGTGTGGCAAAGAAGTTGAGATAGAGCAATACGTATAGCTGAAATTTCGGCATCAAAAGCAGTGCTGTGAATTCATATTGGTGAATAGAAGAATAGGTTGCAGCAGACTCCAGCACATGCATTACTGTAATCTATCAACTTGGAACCATCTGTGTAAACGTATAGCCATTCATCTTCAGGGTATAAGGAATCCAAAGTCTCCAAAGAAAGGATCCTTAGGATTTGACTATCTGTTTCCTTCTTTTGGACCTCATAGAGCAGCTCTGTAGAAAGTGCAAAGTCATACTTTCAGTCGGGCAGGAAGATTTTATTAGATCTTCTGGTTCGAAATGAAAACTATGAAGCTCTTTAAGAGCCATGACTTTCTGAAGGAAGCCTCTCTGTGATTTGAGATTTCTGTTGATATAGGATAAAGAATCCTTCCAAAGGGATAGACATTCTGGGATTCTAGTAATTTTCTCCCATAATAATAAAGCCAGTTCTTCTATAATACATTTAACAGTCATTTGATGGGTTGATAACAACAGAGCATCGATTGGTGTTGATTTCACAGCTCCCGTAATTAGCCGTGATGCTCGATTATGGAACACTTCTAGGAGATCAATCACCTGTTTAGATGCCGCAACTAAAAAGGCTCACATCAGTAGGTAATGAGTGGCAGAATATGTAAGCGTTATATGTTAATTCTAGAGTTGTTTTAGAACAACCCCTTTTCGAGCCAGCAATTCTTTTCAAAAGACTTAACCTCTTAGTCGTGCGTTCCACGGTCAACTCAATGTGTTGTCTCCATGTTAATTTTCGATCGAAATTAATGCCCAAATATGAGAAACAATTTGTTTGGAGAACATTAATTCCTTGGTATGAGAGGTTCAGTTGCAATGGCTGATGGGTGAGAGAGAAAGTCTGGTAGACTGTTTTATCCAGATTTACTTTCATGTTATTATCTTGACACCAGAAATCAAGGATTTCCAAAGCTTTATTCAAGATTGCCTCAGATTTCTCTTTAGCATGATATTTAGGTGTTTCTGTCCACAACACTAGGTCGTCTGCATATAGTAGACATTTAACTCCAACAAGTCTCTCCAACTCAGCAATTAGATCGTTTATATACAGATTAAAAAGGATGCAGCTGGAAACGGCTCCCTGTGGTAGACCAGTCCTTAGAATCTTGTATTTTGAATAGCAGTCTTCGTATCGAGCTTTACAGATTCGTTGGCTTAGGAAACTCTTAAACAATCGAAACAAGTTTGAATGGACACCAATATTTGAAAGTTTCAGGAGAAGTTGTTCTCTCCAAACTAAGTCATATGCAGATTTCAGATCCACAAATACAGCTGACAAAATGTGTTTTTTATCCAGCGCATCTTTCACCGTCTGGCTTAGGAGTTCAACATGTTGGCTGGTAGATCTGTACTGTCTGAAACCTCCCTGTTCGTTGGCAATAAACTTAGAGTTTTCCACATACCATTCCAACCTTTTTGTTACCATTATTTCCATTGTCTTACATAGGATACTTGTCAATGATATTGGTCTATATCCTTTAATATCACTGGGATCTTTACCCTTCTTATGTATTGGAACTATAATTGATTTGCGCCATAAAGCAGGCACATTACCTGTGTTCCAAATAGTATTAAAAAGCTTTAAAATAGTGTGGGTTGCTTTGATTCCAAGATTTATGAGAAATTCTGCGTGAATGGCATCTTCACCTGGAGACGTTTTGGCTTTTAGCCTACACAAAGCACTCTTAAGTTCAGCCATGGTGATAGGCGAGTTAAAAATGGGAAGGGTGTTATGATTTTGATTTAGTAAATTCTGTTTATATCTTATATTCTTGTTAACACACTTTGTTTGTTTTCTACAAAAGGCGGATTTTAATTGAATATCCGAGAAATGTTTGACAAATGCGTTTGCTATCCTCTCATGAGAAGAAAACGAAGCACCGTCAATTACAAAAAACTTTTTAATGGGTCTAAAATTTTCATTTTTTAAACTTGCAAGGAACTTGTAAGTCTTTTTCTCATATTTTTGGAAATTCATTTTAGAAATAAAATCACCAAAAGAAGCTCTTTTTTCCTTGAGGACCTCTTTTCTAAACAAAGACGCTGTTTCCGCCAGTTCTTGACATCGATTGGACGTTTAGTGAGTTCAGCTTTTCTCCTTAATCTGTTTCTTTTCTCTTTCATTGATTTGAGTTCTTCAGACCAAAAACATCTATAAGTCATACATCTACCTCTTGGGATGCATTGTTTTGCACAGCTTATAATCTTATTTGAAACAAGTTTGGTGATATGATCGACAGATGCCTCAAAGTTTATATTTTCAGGGTCTAAAGCAAACTCTGCCAAAGTTCTGTATTTATTCCAGTTAGCCTTTTTAAAATTCCACGATATTTTTGAGGACTTAGGGATTTTTTCTGAAACAGAGAAAGAGATGTCTGCGATGATTTGTCGATGTCCTGAGCCAGGATCGTCTAGTATGATTCTCTTGGTATGCTGACTGAGATCTGACGTGACAAGCAAGAGGTCTGGCGAGTATGTATTTCCATTGTAATGTAAATATGTGTGTAAGTCGTTAGGATCGAATAACAACTCGTAAGTAGAAGAGAGCAAGAGGTCTTCCACTTCTACTCCAGCTTCATTTAATTCTTTATAACCCCATGATGGTGAATGGGCATTAAAATCTCCTATAAAAATAGAGCGTGTAGTTCTTGTACCAAGGTAAGTAAAATTTGGTTTGTTTTTAGGAGGGTTGTATATAGAGTAGATTCTAAAGTGAGAGTCGTGCTTCCAAACATCAAAATATGTAGCTTCACTTATATCACTACCATGATACATATCTTTAATGATTTTAAAATCAGCAGTTAAGGATTCTTTAACTCCTGTAAGAATTCCGCTAGCAATTTGTCTTGATTTTGGAAGAAGAAATAGAGAATATCCCTTAAAAGTGAAATATTTCAATTTTTCTAAATCGAGATTTGACTCCATCACAGTAAAAACGTCAATATCATAAGTAGCCAAACTCTTGGCAAGCTCATGCTTCTTAACCTGAGATAAACCGCCTGCATTCCACTAGAGAACACGTATAGAGAAGAGCACTGAAGGCGACACATGCCGACGTAGTAGATCACTTAGCCGTAATAATTTACGTTTCCGGGGTGCACCAACGAGGAGGTGGATCTACACTGCACTCCATTCTAGTATGTGGATGTCCCCAATTCAAAAACAGAAATTTTTTCTATAACTCCTCTTGACCCCTCGCAGCCCTCTTTGGGGGTCTATTTTTGTTTTATTCTTTGTTTGAGGTGCTCTATTCCATGAAACGAATAGGCCTAACTATTTTCAAGCAGGTAGATGCAATAGTTTAAAAACAGAAATATTTATCGATTACGCTCCTTAATCTTCCGAAAGGAAACTTGGTGGTTGATATTCTCAAAACCCATTTTGTAGCGTATCTCTATTCTACGAAAGTAATCTGCTTACCAAATTTCAAGACTGTACGTTTAATAGTTTAAAAATGGGAATAATTATCTATAACGCCCCTTGAGCCCCCGCAACGCCACCTAGGGTTCAATTTTCGCAAAACACATTATAAAGGGGATTTTTAATCTATGAAAGGATTCAGATTATCATATTTCAAGACTGATCGTCTAGTAGTTTAAAAATGCAAATAATTATCTATAACGCCCCTTGAGCCCCCGCAACGCCACTTGGGGATCTTTTTTCACAAAAACCATTTTGTAGGGGAACTATACTCTGTGAAAGGATTCTACTTATTAAATTTGAAGACTGTGGGTCTCTAATAATTTAAAAAGGGAAATTCTATAACGCCCCCGCAACGCCACTTGGGGGTGATTTTCACCAAACTCATTTTGTAGCGGATCTGTACTCTATAAAAGGAATCTGCTTATCCAACTTCAAGATTGTACGTCTAGTAGTGTAAAAATGGAAACAATTATTTATAACACTCCTTGTAATGCCCCTTGCTGTCCGAATTTTGCAAAATCCGTTCTTAGCTGATCTCTACTTCATGAAAGGAACATGTCTACCAAATTTCAAGTCTGTAGGTTGAATAGTTCCGGAGATATCGTGATTAGTCAGTCAGTAAGTGAGTCGCTCTTTTTTCCTTTATATATATATAGATTTAACTTTTTATCCAATGTTTGTGTGTGAAAAGGAAAAAAATCACATGCCTCTACATTATATATAGCAATGGACACACACACACACACACACACACACACACACACACACACACACACACACACACACACACACACACACACACACACACACACACAACACACACACACACACACACACACACAACACACACACAAACACACCACACACCACACACACCACACACACACACACACACACACACAACACACACACACACACACACACACACCACACACACACACACACACACAGCACGCACGCACACACACACACACACACACACACACGTGCGAGCGCGCGCGCATATATATATATGTAATATAATATATATATATATATATATATATATATATATATATAACACTGCTTTAAAGAAGTAAGAGGATGCACATTTTAAAATACTTTCACGGTTGAAAGACAATTCCTTCACCGAATTTTGAAGCAAATTAAATGCGAGAAGTTTATATATCTACTGTATTATTTTTTCCCGATCATACCAATTTCAGCTGATTTACTGAGAAAGCCATACTTACGAGTAGGTACCAAATTATATGCACTTTTAAGGATTTAAATTATTCCTATAAAGAATTTCGTTCCAATTTTGCATTTACAAAAGTTTTGAAATTTAGGTCTGTTGGATGTCTACTCTTTTAGAATGTTCAAATTCATAATGATGAGGATGAAGTTACCGTTCTATTGTCAGAAAATAGATTGAAATTCTTTCAAAGGTTGTTTGCAGTACCAAAATGAAAATACTGTTTTAAGAAACTCTCTACAAAAATTTGGAATTGGAAAAGCAATTGCGATTATGTTTCAACGAACTTCACAACGAATTGTGGGATTACTGAATGCTGAAGTAATTGGTGAAAGTAAAATACTTCCTCATTTTTAAGGAAAGTTACAGAAATAAGAACTAAGCGTGGAGTCAAATATTTTGAAGTTTTATGGACCTATTTTATGCAAAGATATGGAAAGATTTACAAATTAGGTTATTTTCTTTGCAGAGAAAGCTAAAAAGAAGCAACTGGTGAAGTAAAGTGAGAAAATTTCTAAACAAATATTGACATGTATCTGATATATATATATATATAATAGTTTAACAAAATTATAAAATAACAAGACGAAATTATACAACCAACAAAGCTAAAAGATAAAAAGCAGATTCTAAGAAACATAACTATAAAATAAATGGTGGAAATGAATATTGTACTAGATTTAAATAAACGTATGTTTTTCAGGAAACAGACTTAGAACTTTAAAATGGAAGAAACCAAAGACTATGGACTGAAATGGAGACCTATTATGATTTATTAAGATGTTGCTGAATTAGGAATATCAAAATTAGGGTAAGGTATAATTTATGGATCCGCATTCCTCGTATAGCAGAAATTTTTAACATAATAGAAAAAAACAGAGCCATGTTGAAAAGTTAGGCTTAAAAGTAACACACGTGTATTTTGCACCAGACAGTAAAATAAAATTAAAGTATAAAAAGAAAGGTTTTCTTCAAAGAGATGAATATAAAAAATAACTTCTTTAGGGAAAACTGAGCAAAAACTTACATGTAAGAATACTAACCAAATAAGAAATAAAGACAATGCATCCAGAAATACAATATGGTGTATTTCTGGACAATGTTTTTTCCCTTGTAGATTTCTTTTTGGTGGATAAAATAAATGGATATTAATTTACAAAAAAAAGGTGTGAAGAATTACTTTTTATGAATTCAAAATTTGTTTTATGTGGTTTATGAAATATATTGAAAGATTAAACTTTATTTAACGAATCATCCAAGTAACGAACTTTTTTCCAGGATTTAGCGATTTCGTTAAATATAGGCCTGGCTGTAGTTAATTTTGGAAAGTAAATAATTAACAATTTTTGATGTGTTTTGTTTTTGTTTTGATAATTGTTTAGCTGGTGTTATTTCTGAAATTCGATTTTTTTCCTATGCTAGACAGAAAAAAATTGACCTCAATAATAGTTTCTATGAGGATTTTACGTAATTTTAAATAATCAGAACATAGTAGGTTTAACTTGAAATCTTTTCGAAAGAGGAGTTACATGATTACAATCAGCATTTAAAAATAATTTTTTTTCTTTGTTAAAAGCTTTTGCAAATGTACACGATAATTTCGATTGTGGATAGGAATTTATTTCGCAAGAATGCTTTTTCCCCCTCATTTAAAAACAGAGCTATTTACATTATGTCACCAGTATAACAATGATCCGGTGCTCCATTATTTCCGTTATAGTCTGCATGAAATTTCAGTGAATATTCAGCATTTAATTGAGGATGCACAATGATCACAAAGCTGGCTATTTTAGTGTATAGTTTTTCATTGGATGGATTACTGACTGACTCTTAGAATGTTCATCTTTCACATATTTCTTTTTTTCCTGTGTTGTAACGACTTAGAGGTAATTTTTTTGCCAATATTATATTAAGAATATTTTAATTCCTCAACAAAAATAAAGTTTAAAATTTTCAATTTTGGGAACATATAATTATTTTTCACGAGAAGTTAATTCGGTCAAGGATTGAATAAAAACCGTTCAAATTTTGAATTTCGAATAAAAATTGACAATACCTGTGAAAAATGTGAATTATAATTATACAAAATATTTTCACGGGAAATTGAAAATCTTTATATGATTATTTGTTAGTTTTTTTATTGAGACATTTATGCATTACATTAATTTTAGCATATAATTTTTGCATATATTTTTTAAAACAAATATGTTGCCTTTAAAATATGCATAATCTTTCTGCAGTTTCGAACATTTTAATCCAAATTTATAAAAACAAATTTGCCATTTTTAATATCTTGAAAAAAAAAATTATAGTACTTCAAAATATTTAAATTTAAACCCCTTATTAAAATTGTTTTTGAAAAAACAAAGAATTAATTTTTTGTTAGGAAATTTCCATATAAGCTTTAAATAGAATAAAATAAAGATTTATAAAAATTATTTTTTCTTTTTGAAAACTATTACAAATAAAATATATAATTTTACGTTTCGTTATCTCTCTCTATATTAAAATATTTATGAGCGGGTATAAATTTAAACACATTTTTCATTCTTTTTGGAACATGGCTTCTATAGAAAAAGAAAAGCAAAGAATGATAATAAAAAACAAAAGTTTTATTATATGCTGTCTGCATGAAAGCAAAAAAAAAAAAAAAAAAAAAAAAAAAAAAAAAAAAGAGAGAGAGAGAGATAACTTTTTTCTAAAAATATATTCCAGAAACAAATATTAAAAATATTTCTTTGAAAAATAATTGAGAAAATAAACGCTGTTAAATCAAATAAATGAATTACTGAACAATTAATCGTAAAACATTTATTTCAAATGCTTTACTAACATTTCTGCTTTAAATTATTCTCCTAAATGCTATTCTATTCATTGCAAATTTCGAGATATGTATACCTTTTAAAATATACAATGTTTCAATCAGAAGACATAATTATTAAATGTAACATCATTATAATACGTGAGATGAGAATAATGAAACTGTGTATATATGTTTTTCTAATTCTAAGACTTGATTGTTTTTTCAGGGAGTAGGAACTATCCCATTGCCTGGAGGAAAAGGTAATTGATTTAAATTTAGTTATTTATATTTTATTTCATTATCATTGAAAATGAAAACAAAGTACAGCGGGATTTCAGATTATAAATACTTTTTGATTTATTTAATTTAGCTTCAAATAAGTTTATTAACGTATTTAAAAATTTGAAAACGAAACCCAGTTTTTTCAGACTTTGACCGATTTTAAAGCATTGTAGCTATGCGTAAAAGAGCAATAATGATTTACTTTAAAGAAATGTCATTCTAATAAAGATTTATTAAAAAGTTATAAATTTATATTAATATAAATAATTTTTTAATCAAGAAATGAATAAGAATAAGTATTATAGTCGTTACTCATACAATAGAGTATCACACAATATCTGTCAATTATTCGATACAGTTTTGGTTTGAACTCTATCGACCAGCCGGGATCGAACCCCCAACCTAGGGCTTACGAGGTCGATAAGCCACCGTGTAAAATGTTCAAAATTATGAGGTAAATCACCGTGATGTTGCTTTACACAACGTGACGTTAATGAAGATTCACTCACTCAATTTTGCAAACTGCTTAAAAATTTGGATTCGGAGTTTTTATGACGTAACTCAAACATTAAATTATTTTTTATGGGTAGCAATTCCCTTTTTTTCCTTCCGTTCTCATAATTCATGCTTTCATTATTTTATTTTTTCGATTTTTAAATGTTTTAAGGATTGGAAAATTATTATTTATGGGGACTTGGTGCAAAAAAACTATGAAATTTTTTTTTTATCGATATATATTTGAGTCATTCATTAGACAATAGGGGCAGAAACTATAAGCGCAAACATCCGTTTTTGAGCTACTACACACCCACAAACTTGAAATCAGGCAAAAGTTTTTTTTTTTTTGTAGAGTAGAGCGCTAAGAAATGGTTTTGCTCAAATTGACAACCAAAGAGGAGTTGTGGATTGTTACTGAGTAGTTATAGATAAAAAGAAATTTCCGTTTTAAAATTATTAGAGACTTTAAATTTGGTGAACATGTTTGTTTTATTGAATAAATATTCGCTAAAAACGAGTTTTTCGGAAACCAACTTTCAAGGGAGATTCCGAGGACGTCACGCGTAAAACATTGTCTGAGATCCACAAAGATCAATTTTTGCATAAATGAACTCCTAGAGAGGCTCCTACAGGGGCTTAAGAGACAAAAATACTTCCATTTTATACATTCAAGTCTTATTTAAATCAAGAAGCGGGGATTATACGAATGTTTTTGAAAACAATCGAAAGACTAATGCTAGGAAGATATCAATGACTTGAAAACAAAATATAGGCATGCAACATCATGAAATACCCTGCGGAACAAATCAGTAGT
>BMAO01039297.1:0-17736 GCA_019973975.1 Trichonephila clavata | reverse complement strand
GATGTCATGTCGTGAAATCAGGGAGGTTGCGGTAAAACCTCTTAACACAAAAGCTCATTATCTTTTGGTTTGTGTTGACAGCAGCAGGTGGCCTGGCGTTATCCTGTTGAAAGAAAACACCGCGACAATTGAGGAACCCTGTCCATTTTGCTACCCAATCTGAATGCAGCCTGTCTAACTGTAGACAGAAGAGAACATTGATGATTTGGTTTAGTGGCAGGTCCTTTCAGTGAATTATTACCTTCGCAATCCCACCACACACTCAATAACACCTTCTTGGAATGAAATTCATTTTCGAAGTCAATGCAGACGAATCATAAGGGTGACACATAGCCCTACGATGATTTACGTTACTGTACATGACTCCTCCTTTTCTGTCACAATCCGTGTCCAGAATGGATTATTTTTGTTCCGAAAAGCAAGGAAACACTGGTGGCGATTCGGTATCTCGTTGCTTAACTCTCAGGTTATGTGGAACCCAACGCTCCAAATTTCTGGTAAAACCAAAGCTAATCAGTCGTCTCTAGACCGTTGTCCGGTATACGTTGAAGGTCTCCGCTAATTTTTTACAGGTTTGGATTTGGGTTGGTTCCTTATGGCTTGGTCAATACCTTCATCTCCATTGTGTGATGGCCATCCACTCGGAGCCTGATCTTGGCAGCTTTTGTGCCCTTCCCCAAATTCACAAGTATTTTCATTTATTGCATCTTCCCCATAAACTTGACAAACATTGCGACATGCTGCTGTTGCCTAACTTTTTATCGAGCTAGTATAACAACGTCTTAAAGGCATCTTCTTGCTTTCAACGTTCACCCTCTGAAAATCTTTTTTAGATAAATCGATGTGTGACACAATGCATTTATATTCAAGCATTCACACGTTTAACTGGCTGACGTTTTCCGATCGTTAACCTTATGGCTTGAAAATGATTGGCATATTAGTTTTTGAACTAAATTTTAAAAAATTTATGTTACATTTCATTTTTTAGAATTAATATACCTACCACAATTATTAGTTATTAGATCTATTGCTAGTAAATACTTTTAGTTTAAATGTGAGTAATAATTTTCGTCCTTACTTGAGTTTAAAGATATTTTAGTTTTTTTAATTAATTGGAAAATATGATGAATAAATTGTATTCCCAGGACATGGATTAGATTGAATCTTTATTAAACTAAAATAGAACATTCATTTGAAAAGTAAGTTCTTCCAACTAAATTAATAAATCTATTTTAATGGAAAATATAATGGTAGCCCACTACACTGAAACTTGTCGTAAATAAATATTGAACAATACAGCACAACTCCTTTTTGAATATTACATGCTTCCAAAATGAGAGAGTTGAGAATATTCAGTCTACAGAAGTAAATATTCGCTTGCACCTGATGGTTTAAATTATAATCTTTTCAAAATTAAAGCATGACAAAATTAGTTTTCTTCCATGTTACATGTGGGTGTTGGTAAATTTTCCCCATAAATCTTCCAGAAAGGCGGGTGAAGTCCATTAATTAGATGTCTTGCGTGTTTCATTAGAAAACGAAAATAAATGATCAACAATAGGTAAAGGATTATTTTAAATGACACAAAGTCGAACAAAGCTTATTTACTAAATAAAGTTAGGACGTTTCAGATATTAAAAACGTATTTAAAGAACTCGTTTATTCAATAAATTTCTTTACAGTAATGTTCTGAAAATATGAACATAACACAGTTTGTGTGTAAAAATAATTAAAATGTGAGATAGTACATGAACTATTTATGAAAAAAGCAATTATAGAATTAATGGAAGTTTCCAAAATTTTTAACAATTATTTATAGTTTATTAATCTGTAAATAGTGAGAGCACTATTTTTGAAACTACACGCCAAAGAAACTAAAAATATAAAGAAAGTGGTGATAGTTACTGCAATACCATTTATAGGCGTGCTGACTTAAAATTATGATAGTAAAAGTAAAATTACTTCAAAAATTTCCCTTCAAAATCATTATTCTTTAATATAAATGCGTAATTCTTCATACAATTTCCAAATACGCACAGAGCAGTAGTTACTTCAGTATTTGTCAATACGTATATTATTTTTTTTCATCAATCTTCTTGAGCATTTTAGCCCCCTATTGTATGAAAAGTTTACAATAGCTCTTCTCACAACGCTGTAGTAAATCACCTCTGTTAGAGGGATTTCCAAGAAAGTTAAATATAAATGAATTCTAGCATTTAATTCGAATAAGTACAGAATTGGTTTCTGTTAAATTTTTCGAAGGGACTATTTTCAAAGAATTTTAAACTAGTAGATAAATTGGTCCTACGACATTGTGTAAATAATAAATGTAGAACCTGCTTTCCTGATAATACAAACCTTACATCCAGTTAGTTCCTTCATGTGTGTGGTGTGTTCTTTAATACAGAATAAAAATATTTTCGAAATTCGCTTCTGCATTTGTTTGAAAAGAAAAAAAAAGTATATATGAAATTTGAAGAATGTCTTGCATGCACAGTTATGTTTAACGTAACTGTGCATATAGGTTTTTTTTCTGTTGAGCAAAATAAATATAATTTTGAATGAAAAATAATTTCACGTATTTTCACCAAAAATTTTAAAAACTATAATTTTAAAATTATAGTTGTATACAAGAGTGTATACGGTATTTACTTATAGTGCTGCCTAATATCGTTGAATCAAAGGACGTCACCAAATGTGCAATGCACAGCAAATTATGGAAACCATTGCCGCTCAAGATTGTACGCAGTAATTACAACAATGTCAATACTTAGTGACATTTTAGGAATTAGCATGGTTTTTTTGTTGGGTGAAATTAGATATGCGTAAAATACCGATAAAACGGATTTTTAAAAATTTAGTTTGTTACAAAAAAAGTTTTTTTAAAAATTTATATAATTTTATTTTTATTATTTTTTTTTTCAAAATTTTGTAATATTATGTTATATTTTTTGAAGAAATAGCTTCTTTTCATAGTGTGCTTTTAATTATATTTATCAGACAAAGCAATATCTTATAAAATTGATCAAAATAAAACTATTGAAATATTTCTAAATTTATGTATTCGCTGTTTTCAAACTGGAATAGAGAATCAATTAATGTGTACCACAGGGATTATCAATAATCAACATTTTTCCTTACTTTATTTATATGCTCTTATCTTAGCATAAATATCGTATAAGTTATCGATTACGAGTTTTGCATCTGCGTTAAAGTCCTTCTTACGGGTTTATATTTTCATTATAAAGGAATTCATTCAGTATATTAATCAGATAAAATGATTTTCTGAAGCATCAAGTTTTCGCTATTCTTTCATCAATCTCTGTGCTCTGTCCAGAAATAAATAACCCTTAGTAATGTCTAGGTATAATAAAACTGAAGATGAACAGTGAGAGCCAGCCATCAGAGGGTTGGGCAGATGCAACACACCGTGGCCCGTAATTGAGAGGGGAGCAACCTGATCAACAACTAAAGTAATGTACTCTGGCATATGAAAGCTTCGCAATATTCCTATGGCTGTCAGTATGAATCAAATATAGGGTTAGAATAAGTGATTTATTTATTTGAAAAAAGCTACATTTTCAGAAATATTGCCCGCACGCAGGAAAGGTGTATGTAACAAAAAAAGCCAAACGTTCATCAAACTTATACACCCTCTACGCGACACACATCCAGATGATAATTGAGCTCATTCCATACATTTTGTAATATTCTTTAAGCTCTACTAAGGATTGTTGTAGTGGTGGTTTTTAACTCGGCACTTCATACGCAGGGTATGTAAAACCCAATGCCTAACCTTTTTCAAGACTCCATCTAAACCTTTCTTGGAAAATGAATATTTTCTCGTGTCACTTTAAGGTCACATCCTTTGAGGGACCTTAGCTTATAGGCAAACTCTAAAGGTTTATTTTTGGATACAGCCTCTTCGGGTATGTCATACCCTGCGCGTGAATCACCGTTACAGTTTCTAAATGGCATGAGCAGGCTTTAAAATCTTAGCAACGGCGTATTATTGTAGTTGTGATGAAGAAATGTGATATTTAAGTAATTTAATACATACAGTATTTAAAAAATATAGTACAACAGTATTTTTGGATGAAGAAAGTATCTTTGGGGGGTTGGTGAGGAAAAATCGAATGATGAAGAGTATAATAGCAAGTATGATTACCTCTTACTGATATCTATCCATATAATTTAACTGAGGGAGGAATCGTCCTTTGATAAAATGACCACATCATATTCAATGGCTAGAAAATGTAATCTTTAGCTAAACATATTTTTTTGTGTTGTTGAACGTTGCGACTGTAAATGCGCAAATTATTTTATTAGTAGTCAGGAAAGTACCTACTAAACTTTGAACCAGACGCTGATTTCTAAGTTTTTATATTTCGATTTACGGAAGAATGTAGAAACAAACAAGCAATGTTTCTACAAAAATTTTAAAACTTTAAAACCTAGTGAAAATATCGCACTTACTAGCAATGAAGTTTAAAGGAGTGTATAAACAATGTACTGAGTTCGTTAATTAAAAGAACAGGAAAAACTAAATTTACGTGGTGAAAGTGTAATAAACATATTGTATTTCCGACTTTCCTTCCTTTTTCACGTTTGTTTGCAAATTTTATGGTTAAATTAGAACATACATTACCTTCGCGTAAAAATAAAGTCGTTTTTCTCTGGTGAAGTGCCGGGTTAAACAATGTTCTTTGTTGAGACGCCATTCGCGAACAAGTCCCTGAACACTCGTGTGACATCATAACTATCACGTAAGGATTTAAAATGATGTCATGAGCGCTGGTCACGGATTGGTTCGTTATTGTGTCACTAAATGGTGTCAGATGGTATTATTTGATTTAAAATTGTCGTTGAGTAGTTTTGAATTATAATGAAATTTTGAATTATACAGTTCCTATATTTTTCAATATGTATACGTGCTCTGCTTTTATAACTGTTGTAATAAAGTTATTGTCCAATAAATGTTGCTTAAGGAACATGCAGATCTTGTCTAAAGAGCTGTGACATCCTTAACGTAACCCCACAGTCAGATGTCGATGTTCTTTAAATCAGGGGATCTTGGAGTATAATTAGGTAGTTCCCACTAATACACCCAAACCAGGATGAAAAAGTTTATCATTAGATAGTAATGAAATTAGGATGTACCGACGAGGGGTTAAGGGGAGTCGTGTTGGAAGATAAAATCCCTGAAGTTATCACTGAATTGCAAGAACAACCACAACTGCAGCATGTCCAGGTAACATTTATCGGCCACAGTTTTCTCAGCAAAAAAACTGTCTAAACATATTTGTGACATTACACAGAAAGTGTTCACCTTTGGCATATCCCTTTCAATTGTCAAGAAACGACGTGGATTTCCCGTACCTCAGAATACACAATACAAATTTAGTGAGTTTTTTTTGTGGTTCTTTTCACACATTTTTCATGGGTATGCATGCAATGAATTTGAAAATATAGCTTTTTCTAGACGAGTGAATTATTTATGCTAGCCCCTTACATTTATTCTGAACATTATTGTAGATTTCTGGATTTCAATTATATTCCAACTAATTCTTGTGATGTAATTATTTAGTATTTATTATTTTATTCGGAGAATCCCAAAGATCAATACCTAAAAGGGAAGAATATATTGATGAAAAGAAATGCTATTTATCTTATGTTTAATTGTATGATTAGCACTATTGTCCTAAATTAACACTATAATTAAACTTTTTCAAAAAAAAGCAACTTGAGTTGGTTTTAATTTAGTTGTTGAAATTAATTTAGTTATAAGCACTGAAATCTAAAATTTAAGAGCAGAATTACTAGTGAGTAATTTGAATATTTTAGAACATTTTCCTGAAGAATAAATTTGGATTCGAAAAGGATTATATTCAGAAATAGCAGAAGAGGAAGTTATAGAAAAACTCAAATGAAGAATTCAAATGTTATTTTTAACACTGGTATTGGCACTGTTACGGTACAAATAGAAACAGATTAACAGAAGTACAAACAGATTTAAAAGCATACTAAATGCTATTTCTGATTTCAAATTAATCACTGATATAAAAGCTTTAAAAATGAAACCAAAATATGTTAATAACAAAGATGTAGATGAAAACTAAATCCAGGAAATTGTTTTACGAAAAGGCTTGATTTTCAATGAAAGAAATATAAATAATACACACGACATTCTGGATAATAATAAAACGAGTTATTTCTTAATGTATTAATTGTGTTAAAACTTTTATTTTCAATGCCTATTACTGTAACAAGTACTGAGTGTCTTTTCCGTAAATTAAAATTAATAAGGTATTACCTTCGGTCAAGAATGTCAATAAAGGGCTTAAATTCCCTTGCTATATGTAGCATTGAAAAATAAGTTGCAAAAAACTGAAGTAATTAATGTATTTGCAAAACATGCATTTATAAAACAATTAATTGGGGCCCTTATTGTTTCTTGCGCCTAGGCCTCTTTTGTACAGAAGCTCGTCTCATATGATTTTTTTCGGCCTGTATTGTATTTTTCTCGGTGAATGATTCTAGATCGAGCGTAATAGAAGCTTACATAAAATTATATCATTGAAACCGTCATCTTCATTCAGTTTATTTGTTTCACCTTAAAAAAAATATGAAACTTGCTAGCAAAATTTATATATCTTTGCATGTAGGTTATTTGAGCATTATATAAAAGTTTTAAATAGTTTCATATATTTTCCATACTTTAATTAAGTTCTCTCATGCATTAATGCATTTAGAGTTATATGAGAGGTAAAATAATTTTTAGTTAGATAGGAACTTTTTATTAGGAAAGAAAAACAAAATATTATTTTCAAAACAACCTTTGAATAAGTACCTGGAAGGGGGAAAGATAATATTTTTGCGTATTTTCTAATGCCCTATTTCGATGCTTAAAGCAAATTTTCACTGAATATTGGAATCCTATGCAAAAAATATGTCATAATTTATCATAAAAAATATTCTGAGTTAACGAGATTCCTCGACACTCAACTCGCTTTTTGTTAAGAAAAACAAAGGAAAATATTTACTCTAAAATGTAATAAATCTTTGGAAAAAGTTATATTGATCTTTCAAAAAAAAGTTTAAAAATCTTAAGATGAACTAATAAAAAAAATCTCCACAAACGGTAAGGGGATTATTTGGAAACATTCATCTAAAATTTAAGTAGCTCTTTTGAAGAAATGTCTTATTTCTTTAAAAATCAAGCAAATATTCTTCATTATTTTTTGTCGGAAATTTCAAAATCGAAGTTTTATATTGGTAAACTTTGTAGTTAAAAGTAAGTTAGTAATATGTAATGTCCCTATGAATAAAATATTTAAGGCTACATGCGTTGAAATAACATATTTTAAAAATTTTAACGTTTTCCAGTTCGTCGAGCGAAATTTGAATTAAAAGAGAGAGAGAGAGAAAGATACAAGAGACACAGTTGCTGATAATGAAGCTCGAAATTTGTAACGATAGTCTAGAATAAAGAAAACATTTGAACTTATATTATATTTTCTTCTTTTTTATACCATGCTTTGCTCAGGTTTTGACGCTAATTTAAACTAAACATGTATGGTGAAGCGATCAATGTTCCACTTTAAATTTGCTTATCTTGATGGAAGAGATCTTATCCAGAGCCAGTGATTCTCAAAATATGGTGTGTGGTCTCCTAGGGGGTGTGATAACCCTATGGAGGGTGCGAACATATTAAAAATTTGAAAACAAAAAATTATTTCAAAGAAAAATGTTTACTGAAGGGAAGAAATGCAAAATACATTCTGACATAATAAAACTACACGTTGCAAGTTTAATACAATCTGTACCAATTTAAAAGTTTTAAAGGAAAAATAATATAATACTTATCCTATTAATAACATATACAAATTTTTACACTTATCTTGATAATTTGCCCCGTCTATAAATTAGGTCGTATTGTAGATTTAGCGCGTCATTGTACATTATTATTGCATTCAATACATTGTTATTGTATGGGGGGGGCGATGAAAATCATGGTTGAAAATTGGGTCTCAAATATTGAAAGTTTGAGAAGCACTGTTCTTAGCTATCTCAATGCTCTTGATTCTTGAAGGAAAAATAATATTTTAACTTCCCTGCTTTCAGTTAATATATCCTCACTCACATGTACGTGTGTATATATTAAGTATATGTATATGTATGTTATGTATACTACTATCCTAATATCAAAATTTATAGTTATTACTTAAGTAACAAATTCAATCACTCCTACAGTAAAACGTTTTTGAGTTTGACAATATCCCTTACCAATGATTCATGACTGACGAGATAAAACCTTTCCCATCCAAGTACAACACAATCAAATTTAAGTCTGGGGACTTCACCAGCCTTGCATACATTTTGAAATTTTCATTCTCAATATATTCTTCCTCGAGTTTAAAATAATGTAGCATTACATTGGTGCGCCTAAAAACTAGTGATGATCCATAGTACATGAGAAAAAAACGTGATATAGAATTCCATATACTCATTTCTACTCTTACATACATCAACATAATATCCTTAAGAACATGAAGGCCCACACATTCTTCCCCGCCCCAGCAAATTTATGCCTACCTTCGTCAAAACACCAGTACCATACTACTATCATTATGTTGTGTTACGATGATAATAACATGCTCTACATTCTCTCCATGTCATCTTGTGACAGGAATCCCACTAAATTGTGTTCAACTGCAGAATATCATATATCTCCATTGATTGTTTGTACAGTTCGATGTTTTTGATTCCAGCGCAAACGAGCTCTGTTCGGTACATAAGCCCATGGCACGTATACAGCGGAACATTTTAATAAAAACAAACTTTTTGACACTAAAAATGTTGAATTCATATAAATGTTTAAAATATGACCATACATTTAATTAGACACAACAAAATTATCCCTTTATGATTCAAGAGTCTGCACCATATTCAGCTATTAAAGAGCAAGTTCTTAGAAATCAAATGATTGAGAAAGCGATAAGAAACATTGTAAACTATACAAGAAAGCGTTTTATTTACGTTCCTTTCTATTGATACGGGACTCAAGTACGCCATATATGATCCCTAGTATTTCGTGATTTTTATTCCTGCCCTTTTTGACAGGATGTGGAAAATTCCTTAAGAAGGGTGGCTCACTTGCACCCTTTTTGGGGTTCGATGAACCCATAAACTATCTAATTGTATCTTTCCACATGAATGTTCCACCAATCAGTGAATTAATAGCAATAGAAGAGAAAAAAGGTTGACACCATAATATTGGTGTGACGCGATGGAGTTTATAATGGGGTGCACTTGAAAATCACAGGGAGAGCTACAGAAAACGCTGCCGACAGACAAGTAGATGGTTTATTCTGTATTTCTTTATCACTCTTAAGTTCGTAAATTAATCAAAATCTATTAATTAATGAAATGTACAGTTTTATTTCATAAAACAAATTAATAATGATGCGAATGTAATTAAGATGAATCTTGGTTTTAGACGAAATAACGTCGCATCATTATTAAATAAATTTAAAGTGAAGCTTTCTAAATATTTCACCTAAAACTATATTTGTGTTTTTATTAGGTATTTAACTGAAATATTTTTCCTCACTTAGCAAAATGCTCTGATTCGCTCTTTTCCATCATACTAAAAATCAGTCGGCCCCACTTTAAACAACTCGATTAAATTAAAAATAAATTACGGGAATAAATTTAATAAATTTAAGTTTTTAAAATGCACAGCAAAAAATAATAAATACTAATATTTATCTTGTGAAATAAATAAAAATTAAATGTGTATCTTAAAAATTTCATAAATGTAAAAGGAAGTCAATGAAATAATTTTTATAAAAATTTGTTTTTTTAAAATTGGAAGCATAAAGTTTTTCGAATTGTTTCTTCATCAACAACATATCTTTCATTTTAATTAGATTAAATACGGGGGTTGAGAAAATTTCATTCTTTTTCGAATGTTTTAAAGAATCAGACAGTCACATTTAATCGTTTTTTTCTAAGCTTATATAATTTTTAAAAACTGTTTCCTAATATTTTCAAATACCAACAGTTATGGAAAACACTTTATCCTATATAAAAAAAAGGAAATTGACTAGCATAAAACCCTATAAAAAAAGTTGTTTTTTAAGTCAGTTACTGAAATAAAAGGATTTTGAATATGATTTCACTATAAAGTAATTATTTTTCCCAAGAATTTTTGCTGTTATTTATTTAAGTAATATCTTTAAAAGTAAGATAACCGTTCTTATGTAATTCGTTGGCTCTTTTATGCTCCAAGTGTTCCTAAGGTAAGACAACATTAATCTGTGTTTTGTGATTGGGTGAGTTTTTTCAAAAACCTTTTTTCACTGAGTCACCAATTCAAAGGGTTCTATTTCTAATTAATATTGCAATGTGTTAAAATGAAACAGAAAATTTGATTTTTAAAACAGCTATTTTTAAAAATATTTTAAATTCGATACCAATTGAATATTACTATTCCCTCTTGCCTTTTTAAAGTTTTGCATTTTTTTTATCTATAATTATGCATTGTATATATTTTTTTATATATATAAAGAGAGAGAGATTTTGTTTAAAAAGTAAATTTTTCAACAGTCAAAAATTCTAATTAAATGTTTTATTAAAAAAAACATCTAAACCAACAGAAAATCAAGAGAATTAAATTTATATTTACATAAATATTATTCTATTGAAAATTTTAGTGACCTCATTGCCATTAAACATATGAAATAGCTCTCTCAAAAAAGGAATATGCCTATGTATACTACCCGCATTAGTGTGTATTTCATGAAATTGTCTGAAAGTATATGTTTTGTTGATATTATTATCTAAATCCCCTATTATAAAGTTTTAAATTATGTGGAAAACATTCTTTCAGCCATCGCCACTTGATTTAAAAAGAACAGAACTTGAATTTATAAAACTGGAGTATATTTATCGTGTATTTCCTCGTACACCCTCCCATTTCCTTCTGAGTCTATTAGCGGATTTTTACTCAACTGCCAAGTTTCAAGTAGGGTTTTTTTTCCTATGAGGCTGCAGTTTAGCATCTTAACTTTTGCAGACATGGCAAGACCTTAAATGTTAGAATTATTTGATGATGGCACAATCTAGTGGTACCTTCGTTGCCAAATTTGAAATCTCAAATTAATTTTTAAATCAAGCTCTGATCAGATGCTAAATATTGTCCTGGTTTAATTTTAACGAGAGTACCAGAACCAAATTGATACTCATGGGAACCTTTACATGCCACATAACCATATGATACCCATGCCTACGATTTTCGTATCCAGAAAATCTATCGACTCCAACCGTGGTCGAACCCGCATCCTAGTTTCAAGTATGAAATTCTTGAAGTTAAGCAATCAAAACTTTTATTTATAACGTCCCCGCAATTCCATTTTGATGGTTTACTTCAACAAAGCTGATTCTTAGGGGATCTCCATTCAAAAAGAAACTTGATTTCAAATTTGATGTCTGTAGGTGTTCTAATTAAGAAACGGGAACCTTCCCTAGAATGCTCCCTGCAACCCCCACGCTCGAAGGCCATTTACTTAAATATTTTCCTCTTGGTAATATTATGTAATTAAAAGAGTATGGTTAATTTTCTTTTTATATTTTTATTACTCTTTATGTACATTTGATTCCAGTGTTAAGAGAAAATATTATTTTAAATTAACGAGCAAAAAACTTGAAACTTTAATTCTACATTTATATATTTTGAACTGCATAAAATAAAATAAATTTATTTTGGGTACTTACGTGTTTTCGCAACAATCGCCAACCTTCAAGTTAACTTGCCAAGTTTGCAACCCCAATCACGAAAGTATTGTTTGCACTCTATTTGGCCAATCATGTGCTTCGTTTCATATAATATCACGAATAAGTTGCGATAAAACAGAAGTACAATTTATTTGATAGACCAATAAGCTTATTCTATTAATTTTAATTATTAAGAATTTAATTTTTTCATTCCTCTAATTTTAAAAAATTTTTTGTAATCCGTTTTTTGTAATGAGTTGAATAAGTTAATAGAAAACAGGATAGTTAACACGTGAAAAATCACTAATATAACACTTTTTGGGTTTTTTTTTTAAACAAACATTTGACTTAGTTTTTTCTATAAAAAATAAATTATGCGCTGCTCAAACACAATTAATCGTTTTATTCACTTTTCAAAATTTCTTTATACCCTGATAAATTTACATTTTTGGATTAAAAACGAAACAATGAAAAAGATAAAGTAAAAAGTGTGGTAAAAGATTTGTTTTGCTCTAAACAGTATAGTTGCATGCTTGAAATCCACACGCACTAGGACGTCATAGTTTGGGGTTACTTCAGATGAATACTGCATGCAGAATTCAAGCGTACAACATCCGAAATTCAAACGTACGACAATCATTGAACTGAATGGGCTCAATTCATGTGACGTTATAGTCACATGATAATGACAACCACGTGTTTCTCGCTAATCAGTTCAAAAATTCATGTGACGTCATAAACACGATAACAGCAATCATGTGCTTGCAGCTAATCAGTTTATGCATTATTTCGTTGCCAACTTTTTCTCCTTGCACAAAATTCCTCTTAATTAATTAACAATAATTACACAAATGACATTTAAAATGTATTTTATTTATAAGAGGATCCCTATAAAATAAAACTTTTTGAAAATAAATCTAGAATGTTTCTGGTAAATTTTTTTTACAGTGTTTAGGAATCTTTGCTCTATTATAAAATTTGAAATTTAACTAATGTACAATTAGTTTAATGTCTACTTTGAGTTTAATGGGGAATACGTGTTTGTCTTTATCATGTGCCCGTCAAAAATAGAGCTCATTGTGTGTCCCCATAACCACATTAATTCGCACGAAATCTTATACTAATCCTATTTTAAGATAATTTTCCTAACATACAAAATAGATTTAATTGGTAGGAGAATTTGCTTTACTGTTTATTATAAATTTTGAAATGGATTATGAAATATAAGTTTTGAACTTTATCTAATCATTAAAATAGTACAGTAGCATTTGAATCATTTATTTAGTTAATAAATTTAAATATTAAAATTTATTATTGCAAAATTTTAGAACTCAAATTTGACATTTTTCTGAAACTTGCTGTACATAAATTATAATCCAGAATATTAATTTTATTATTGTTACTTATATTACCCAAAAAGGTTAATAATATTTCAAGCAAAAATATTGTTACATTGATTCAGGTTCGATGATTTTATGCAATCAGAGGCAAAGAGCGAAACAGTTCTACAGGAGCGATGAAAATTTATTGTCGAAAAACAATCCTTGAAATACAGTAGCTATATTCGCAGAAAAAAACCTTAAAGACGCTCACACCTTTTACGGCCTTCCGACACAGCTATCAATGTCTAAAGTACAAGTGTATAAAAGATCATTCACAAGCTCTCCCTCGTCTTACACAACAGCTGATATAAACCAATCGCTAGTCGACTCTTCACGGACAAAACAAGACTTAATCAATTTCGACGAGGGACTTCCTATTTGTAGGCCTTACGGATCTTTTGAGAAGGATCTGATTGCGTCATAGATCGTGATATTAGTATGTTTCTTCTCTAATTTCCGGAAGGGTCCATAGGAACGCAAACTCGCCAAAAATGGTCGCAAAGTCACCAAAATGGTTACCAAGTCGCCAACTTGGCTCTATCACCAAGATTTCACCATTTTCCATTGAATCGCCTTTATAATGTAAGTAACGGCGTTTCTTGCAAATATTACAGTTTTAAACTTAAAATAAATGCAACGTGGAGTAATATAAACGTATTATGGATTCAGATATAAATTATTCACACTATTTCAAACATTCATTACACAAAATTAGTAATACTATTAATTTCTTACCTAGATGTGTTTTAACATATAATAATAACAAATGAGTGTAATATTAATATTAACATGTAACACATATGTAATATTAGCATCCAAAAATACTTCTAATGAAGTTCTTTAGATTTCTTCAAGAAGGGAGTAAGAAAAAAGTTGTAACAGCAAAATCTCTTCTAAGCTAAGGGAATGTAATGACATTTATCTTTTCTAAAGATTTTACTTTGAAGAAAACAAGACATTTACAAGACCTCTTTTAAGCTGATTGCCTCACGTTTCGTTTTACTACTCCTCTTTATACCCTTCAAATGATGTTTCACACACACACAACAAGTATAAAAATTCAAAGAAACTTCAGCATGCAGAAATGTAAAACTCAATTTTTTTTCTATTTTAGTGCTTAATGAAATAAATAGTTATTAATTTAAATGCCATATGATATTTAAAGACAATTATAAAACAAATTCTGAATTTAATTTTTTAAAGTAATGATTACCTATTGTTTTAAATTAATCATAAATGCATTTTTGAATAAGCTGAATTTGGTAAAAAAAAAAATTATTAGAATTGTAAGGCTTTCTATTGAAATTTAAAAGTTTGAATTAAAAATTAATTTTTTTAAAATAAAACTTTTTTGTCACATACTATATTATGATCATCAACAACCTTCTATACGTTTTTAAAATACATGTGCTTTTAAATTGGTTATTGATTCCTTTTTAAAAGAAAATCGTTTTTTTTTTCCCTTAACTTTAATTTTAGCAAATGACTATTGAGATAGTTTAGTAGATATTTAAATAAAGCCTCAAAAGAGAATAACAGAATTGAATTATAAGATTCAATTTCGGTTTTTTTATATGGTATTAATAATGATTTTCTTTCATTCTATCAAATTTATTTCTTTGAGTGTCTCATGATCACTTTATAAAATGCTTTCAAAGGAGCAGAAACTGAAGATAAATGCCTTTTTATAATTTTCTTCATAAGACTTCTATCTATGAACCTTAGACGTGTGAGATATGAAAAATTACGCTACACACGATAGAGGGTTTTATAATGATAATTAGAGCTTTTAATTTTGATTGAAGAATACTTGAAGCTTGTATATCTTAGGTTTATTTTCAGTTTATTCTGATTGCCTCAAGTAAAGGCATATATTTGCTAGTCTACTCAAGATGATTGGTGTAAATACATTTAGTGAATATAATAGAGCAGCATTTCTCAAACTGTAGAGCGCGCCCCCTAAGGGGGTGTGATAACTCTACGAGGAGGGCACGAGCATTTTGAAAAGTCGAAAACAAAAGATTATTTCAGAAAATATTAATTTACTAAAAGTAAACAAACACAAAATACGTTCTGACATAATAAAAAAATAAAATGCATATTTATTCTCTGATATAATACACTTATATTTGTAAAAGCAATGCACAATGTATTTTATAATTAATTTAACTATACTACTCTTAAAAACTATTTTAATAATTACGAGTGACTTCATGGGCTGGCAATATATAAAATTAGATACAAAAATTAACATTCATCTTGATAATTTGTACAGTTTATAATTTATCCATTAGCTACCGATTAAATTTACGCTATTCTCTCCCCAATGCCGCCATTTTTCATTTAGGCGAGAGAACGCGATGTATTGAGGGAGGAGAAGAAAATAAATAAATAAGTAAAGCCTTTGAAATAAGTAAGTCCTTCATAAACACTGTCAAGGTCCTTTTATTGTGTTCCTAAGCCTTCGGAATGATTTTATCGATAACAGTGCACAGAAGAGATTGTACTTCGGAAAGACGTATATATATATATCCCGGAGCAATTAACGCTTTGGCTGAGTGAGACGTTCATATAATCTGGTGGTACTTAAGAGGTTAAAGTCGTATTGTAGTTTTAGGGTCAATGTATAGTATAATTGAATTCAATACATTGTTATTGAATGTCGGAAGGGGGTATGAAAAGTATGATTGTATATTGGGTCGCAAATTTGACAGTTTGAGAAGCACTGGATAGAGAATACGTTCGTTAGTGTTTCTTTTAGGTCTCTCGAATGAGGCAGAAATACTTTTCTATAAATCATCAAATAGTATCTCTATAATTCTATAAGGTTTCATTATAACTTATGTGAATATATACTACCCGACATAGGAAACGCAACACTATGAAATAGTGAATACAATGTTCTGAAAATTCATACACGATAGAAAATGTCTGTATAAGTGATTTTGTTTATGAAAAGTTAATTTGAATACAGCAATGGAAATTGAAGGTGGATCAGTTGGGAATAGAACCTCATTTTGCAGCAATGAAAGCAGCAACTCTGCGAAGTATATATTCAATTGCGTACAGATAGAGCCTTGGAATGGAAGCACATTGCTGTCAACTGTCATTCACAGTTCAACATCAGTTGGAGTTTGAGATAAGTGTATTAAAGCAACAGTTATCAAATTCATAATTATGCTTAATCGGTGAAAGTCTAGAGGTGTTTTAGCCCCTCTAAAACGGATATGCTACATAGCGTGTCAAAAAATGAATGCATAGTGCTGGGTTGAGTTGTTCTAATGCACAATATCATTTCATATCATATGAGTTCACGTTAACATAGCCACCTGCGGTTTTGAAGTGATAACTTCTATAGGCGCGTTTTGCTGGAGAGTGAACTTGAATGATGCATTTTAAGAAGCCAAGCATTGTTACGCTCGTAACAATGGATCAGAATTTTTCGTACCAATGTAAACTCCCTCAAGAAAATGACTTACAACAATGACAAAATTTGCCATCGAAAATCAATTTTCAGCCAAACTGAAATTCCATGACGTTCATCTATTGACTGTATTAATTAACTTTGTTTAAAAAAATAGTCTGTTATTAACTTCTTCAGGCGCGTTTTGCTGAAGAGTGAACTTCAATGAAAAACACGTTCGGGTTTGTAACGCTCATTCGGCTTTTTCGTTATTGTTGTAAGAATGTTATTGTTACAACATTGACAAACTTTTGACATCGAAAATCGGTTTTCAGTCAAACTGGAGTTTCATGACGTTGCTTTATTGACTGTATTAGTTAACTTGGTTAAAAAAATAAATGCTTTTAACATGTGATGAACTTGAAATATATTATTAAAATCCCAACCTCTACAATGTTTTACATTTTTTACAAATTTCTAAGGAATTTCTTGGAATTAAATTCCCCCCAAAAAAGAAAGTTACTACTATTTTTCAAGTAGATGGTACATTGTATATCTTTCTCAATGCTGCCAAAGACTGAGATGGAATATTGTAAAACTTCTTTAAAAATGTGTGGAATTTCGTAACTTTGAAAATTTTCCACTTTTCTGATTTTTTACACGTAAAATATTTTTTAAACAGGCATTTTTCAATTTAAAGGAACCATAAAAATGCAACCAAAAAAAATTGCTAAAATCACCAAATGCCAGTAATAATTAATTGTAATAAACCTACGACAGAATTGACCAGTTTGAGATTTATGGAGCATGTGCAGAAAGGCAACTTTTCTGATACATTACAACTGAGAGTTTTCTTTATTTTTTAAAAAGTTGTTTATATTGCAAAACTTTAAGAATATAAGTAAATACTGAAATGTTTTCATCAGTTAGTATTATTTACATTTTGAATCTTTCTTTATACAGTGAATACAAACAAATATCTATATTTTCTCTCAAATACATAATAATAATGAGTGAATAATTTTATATGACAATACTAGTATCCCATTGTTTTTTATTCACCTAACTAATCCCTGATATAACATTAGAAAATTTGAAATTACCACTTTTATCGTGTGGTCATACACTTTTTTATTGTGTACCCCCATGTTATTAGTATGATTCTGATGTACC